>JAWPHD010013857.1:0-65275 GCA_037043455.1 Cyrtodaria siliqua | reverse complement strand
TGTGTATTTAACATGGTTCTAATATTTGATGTTCTTTTTTTGCATATTTAGCATCTCTTAAAAACTAGTAGTCAGTAAATTGGTTGATGTCACCTTGTTAGGATTGAACTAGTATAGCAATCTTCAACAGTAAATGACTTTTTGTCATACATATTTGTTTGGACTTGATTTATGTTAAAAAAGCCTAGATTGCCTTGTGTCCCTTTAGGATTACTAAATGTACACAAGTGATTATTTCTATAATACTAGTATGCCAATTTGTTTACAGGAGACCAGCAAGGCTGTTATATGATTATTCATTGTCTCTATTATTTACAGGAGACCAGCCAGGCTGTTACCAGTATATGATTATTCATTGTCTCTATTATTTACAGGAGACCAGCCAGGCTGTTATATGATTATTCATTGTTTCTATTATTTACAGGAGACCAGCCAGGCTGTTATATGATTACTCATTGTCTCTGTCATTTACAGGAGACCAGCCAGGCTGTTATATGATTATTCATTGTCTCTATTATTTACAGGAGACCAGCCAGGCTGTTACCAGTATATGATTATTCATTGTCTCTATTATTTACAGGAGACCAGCCAGGCTGTTATATGATTATTCATTGTCTCTATTATTTACAGGAGACCAGCCAGGCTGTTATATGATTATTCATTGTCTCTATTATTTACAGGAGACCAGCCAGGCTGTTATATGATTATTCATTGTCTCTATTATTTACAGGAGACCAGCCAGGCTGTTTCTACAATAACGTTTTGTACCAGCAAGGTCAGACGTGGAGGGATGGTTGTAAATCCAAGTGTACATGTATCAATGCTGCCACACATCAGTATAGCTGTACGGGACTGTAAGTCAAATACAATACAAACACAATTTCTGGATATTAATTATAACAAGAGAGAAACGCCTGGTGGGGTTAAAGCGGTGTTTTTCAAAATGTGAAAGATGAGTGTCTGTGTGTTTGGTGAAACTATTTAATAGAGCTTTCTAGAAAGATTTTTTTTTTTTTTGGGAGTGGGAGGATGCTTTAATGTTGAAAATCTAGTTACATAACTTACTCACCAAGTTTTATAATAATAGCACATGGCAAGGCCTAAATATAAAAAAAAGTTGATGCCCGTATAACAAAGTTAATACCCGTATAACAAAGTTAAAAAGGCTGACATAAAACATGTTGTGGAGAAAGTATGTCAAAGGGACCTAGTGTTCATAGAAAACACATAATGTTGATGCCCGCCCGCCCGCTCAGTTTACGCCAATCTATAAGCAGTTTTTTTTTCTCTCAACAATCCCGGCTAAAAACCAAATGAACATATTTAATATATATGGTTGAACTATTTATAATACATTTTGATTCTATTTGTTCAGTTTTAACCTAAAAACATGGGACAAATATTTGACACATTGATTTTTGATCTGGATCATTTACCGGTACTGAATAGTGTTCAAGTTTTTCAGTCCCATTTTGATTATATTTGTTCAGTTTTAACCTAAAAACATGGGACAAATATCTTTCTAATATTTTATTTAGATAGGTAAAATGGTAGGTGAATCCTATTTTGCTGATTTTTAAAAAATATATATCGGTATATTTTTTTTACTTATATTTATTTTCCTACTTATCTCTGAATCATATTATTTTTCACAACTATTGCATACATTAAGTTGTATTTACAAGTTAATTTAAACAATGCTTTTATGAATTGAAATGCAACCACAACTTAAAGAAATAAAATATTTCCAGCGGGTTTATATTGTCCCAGTTATAAAACCTGGTGGGCGGGACTTAAAGACCATCGATAGGCTCGAGGTTTCGATGTGATTCAAGTCCCAACCACCAGGTTTTGATCTCGCACAATATAAACCCACTGGAAATATTTTATTTCTTATATGACATGGTTTCATTTTCGAGAGATTGAACATAATACAAACACAATCTCACAACTTACATTGTACGTCAATCTCTCAGCACCAAACAAAGAAAATAACAGCTTTATCGTGTTTCTAACACGTTCAATGTGTTGTTTGAACGTTGCGCAAGGTTGCCTTAAAATAACGTAATCGTTGTTTTGGATGTTTTCCTGACGTTGCAAATCATTTAAAACGAAATTCGAACGGTTGAAGGATTTGACGTCAGAGGTTTATATAGCTTTTTCAAAAATTGCTCAATAGCCAGTCAGCATTGATTAATTTCATAAACCATGTTAGATGTGTTTATCGATGATAACCATTAATAAGCTAAACTTATATTTGCAGATGTTTGAGCTGGAACTTACCTTCGTCATGCCATTTGGACCCGGCACCGGCTGGCAAATGCTGCAAGGTACCAAACTGTCCATCGACAGTAGTACTGCAGTACCCACCAGGCTACGTGGCAGAGTAGATCTGAGCCCATCCATAGCACCATTCCACTAGTACTGTGCCATGCTCATCATTTCAAAAACACTATCACCTCTGATTATGAAGTTGAATAATGTGAAAGCTATCTGATGGCATCTGATGGCATCTGATGTTCATAAACTTGTTCATGTTAAGGCTCTTATAATGTTTTTTTATTATTATACTAGTATTTGATTACTGTGTTTCGATTTTTTAATAGAATTATGTAAAAATGATTTTTTCCTTAAATGGCAATTGTTTTGTTACTTTTATACACCTTTTTTTCATAAAAATAAACATATTCTGCAATGTATTGTGACTTTGGATCAATAGATTTTGCACAGCAAATCAACGTTTACATTGTTTGCTATTATTCCATACTTAAATCTCTCGAGTCCATTCAAAGAAACATTTGATGGGATCTTGAAAGTCCTAAGAATTGACTACCAACTTGTTTAAGAAGGTAAACAAGCTGTGTTATTATGGGTGCTGAAAAACTTGGAAAAGGGTGAAAAAATTATCATTGTCGGACGCTGAACAAGGAGTAGATGAACATTTGCAGGTTTTTATGAAGCGGATATGAAAGACACCATTTTGAGACCTATGACATCATAGTTCTAGATTACCATACATTATGATAATTACTGATTTATAGGAAAGAAAATCAGAAACTGTACGAAAAGTCAGTGTATACGATCAGTTCAGGATCAGTGTATGATCAGTTCAGGATCAGTGTATATGATCAGTTCAGGATCAGTGTATATGATCAGTTCAGGATTTTGAATTAATTTTTAGTGAGTTTCCTAGTTTCAAATGATATTTATCAATATGCCATATTAAAGCAATTTAAAACTTTGACAATGTAGTTCTCAAAATGGCGACTTCCATATCCATTTTAGACAAATCTTGAAATAGTAATTTTAAGGGAGTAAAGCTGTAGGTAGCTTATAAACAGAGCAAATGAAATCCTTAACCAGGACACTGCAATGAGGTCAAGGGCAGTTCTACTTCTGAATGGAATGCGTAGAACTCCTGTAGATATCTCGGTGATTAAGTGAATGAAGTTTGAGGAGCTTAGGCTGTCTGTGACTTTAAACAAGAGGCCCAAGAGGGCCTGTATTGCTCTACCGGCTATATGGAGTCTTTGATGGGGCACAAGACATGTGCAACTAGGCTTGGTACTGACCATTCCTGCCAAGTTTCACAGAAATCCAGCAGGGGTTCAGGAAAAATTGTCTGGATAAAGTTTGTGTATATTAGGCCATAACTCATTTAACCAGAACACGGCGATGATAGGCGCAACTAGGCTTGGTACTCATCATCCCTGCCAAAATTCGTTGAAATTTGGCCAGGAGTTCAAAAGAGACTAGTCTGGATATAACTCCCCAGAAATCATTCAACCGGAACACGGCGATAACCTGCATAACTAGGCCTGGTACTGATCATCCCTGCAAGTTTCACTGAAATCCGGCCAGGGGTTCAGGAGAACTAGTTCGGACAAAATTTGTGTATTAAACCCTTTAAAGGGCCATAACTCCACTAAAAAATCTTTCAACCGAAATATGGCAATGACATGCATTACTGGGCTTGGTACTGAACATCCCTGCCAAAATTCGTTGAAATTCGGCCAGGAGTTCAGAAGAAACTAGTCTGGATAAAGCTTGTGTATCAAAACCTTTAAAGGGCTATACTTAACTCCACAAATCATTCAACCGGAACACAGCGATGACATGCAAAACTAGGCCTGGTACTGATCATCCCTGCAAAGTTTCTCTTGAAATCCGGCCAGAGGTTCAGGAGAACGTCCGGACAAAATTTGTGTATTTAAACCTTTAAAGTGCCACAACTCCACCAAATATCTTTCAACCGAAATACGGCGATGACATGCATAACTAGGCTTGATACTGATCATCCCTGCAAAGCAGTCAAGGGTTCAAGAGAAATAGTCCAGATAAAGTTTGTGTAGTAAAACCTTTAAAGGGCCAAATCTCAACCAAAAATCGGAACATGGTGATGATATGCACCACTAGGCAAAGTACTGATCATCCCTGCAAAGTTTCGCTGAAATCCGGCCAGGTGTTCAGGAAAAAGTCCTGACAAAGTTTGTGTATTAAAACTTTTAAAGGTCCATAACTCTGCCAAAAAATCATTCAACTGGAACATGGTGAGACTATATACATAACCAGATTTGGTACTGATCATCCCTGCAAAGTTTCATTAAAATCTGGTCAAATGAAAGCCCTATTGTCTTAATGAGGCAAAATACAGCATTTTTTAACTAAATCAAGGGCCGTAACTCCAGTGTTACTAATATGATTTGGCTGGTTTTCAAACTTGTCTGAGCTTACATTGATATTAACAATCTGTTAACAAGGGCCATAACTCTGGTGTTACTGATCCGATTTGGATGGTTTTCAAACTTGCCTGAACTTTCATTGATGTTAACAATCTGTGCAAGTTTGATAAAGATCAAATAATAAATGAAGGTGCTAGAGTGTTCACAAGGCAGAATATAGCTTTTTTCAGAAAAACAAGGGCCATAACTCTGCTGTTACTAATCCTATTTGGCTGCTTTTCGAACTCGTCCGAGCTTTCATTGATATTAACAATTTGTATAAGTTTGGTAAAGATCAAATAATAAATGTAGGTGCTAGAGTGTTCAGATAATGGCAATTTTCAGAAAAAACAAGGGCCATGACTGCTGTTACTGACCCAATTTAGCTGGTTTTCTAACTTGTCAAAGCTTTCAGGGATATTAACAATCTATGCAAGTTTGGTAAAGATCAAATAATAAATGAAAGTGCTTGAGTGTTCACAAGGCAGAATATAGCTTTTTTTCAGAAAAACAAAGGCCATAACTCTGCTGTTACTAATCCCATTTGGCTGGTTTTTGAACTCGTCTGAGCTTTCATTGATATTAACAATTTGTACAAGTTTGGTAAAGATCAAATAATAAATGAAGGCGCTAAAGTGTTCACAAGGCAGAATATGACATTTTTCAGCAAATCAAGGGCCATGACTGCTGTTACTCATTCGATTCGGCTAGTTTTCGAACTTGTCCGAGTTTTCATTGATATTAACAATCAGTGTAAGTTTGGTAAAGATCAATAACCAATGAAGGCGCTAGAGTGTTCACAAGGCAGAAAATGGCATATTTTAGCAAAAACAAGGGCCATAACTCCGGCATAAATGGTCCGATCTGGCTGTTTTTCGAACTCGTCCAAGTCTTCATTGCTATTAACAATCTGTGCAAGTTTGGTAAAGATCAAATAATAAATGAAGGTGTTAGAGTGTTCACAAGGCAGAAAATGGCATTTTCCAGAAAAAACAAGGGCCATAACTCTACTGTTACTGACCCAATTGAGCTGGTTTTCGAACTTGTCCAAGCTTTCATTGACATTAAGAATCTATGCTAGTTTGGGAAAGATCAAATAATAAATGAAGGTGCTAGAGTGTTCACAAGGCAGAATATAGCTTTTTTTCAGAAAAACAAAGGCCATATTACTCTGCTGTTACTAATCCCATTTGGCTGGTTTTCGAACTCGTCTGAGCTTTCATTGATATTAACAATTTGTACAAGTTTGGTAAAGATCAAATAATAAATGAAGGCGCTAGAGTGTTCACAAGGCAGAATATGACATTTTTCAGCAAAACAAGGGCCATAACTCAAGTGAAACTAATCCGATCTGGCTGGTTTTCGAACTTGTCCGACCGAGCTTTCATTGATATAAAAACACTGGCAAAGTTTCGTAAAGATCTGATTAATAATGAAGTCACTATTGCGCTAACAAGGCAAAAGTTAACGACGGACTGACGACGGACGGACGGCGGACAACTTGGCATCCCACAAGATCTGCTGGCCAAAGAGCTAAAAATACCTATTGTTTGGGGCGTTTGTTTCCACCAAAGTTTTTTTTCATTTTTAAGACAAAATTCAACTTGTATTTAAATAAGATGTATATCAGTGAAAAAGACATCTTTAGTGGTAAATAAAAAATACCTTACTTTTCAAAATTGGTTGAGAAATAAAAATGTCATGGGCAAAAGTTGTTTTTGATAGGGCGTTTCAATGCAAAACTGCTGCATCAAACATTTGATTTTGTGATTTTTTTTTTTTAACTTGTATCCAAATATGGTTTTAATATGTTGGATATATGTAAATTAAGACACTGAAAGTTTTATAGCAAAACATTAACTGCAGTTATTAAAGATTCCTTAATTTTCTACTGTCCAAGGAATTTACATGGAAAAAAGCCCCACCAAAAAGCATTTTGGCCGTAAAATATTTATTTCTCATCCACGTTTCAAAACTGAGGTGATTTTTTTAACTAAACACTAAAAATTCCAGTTATAATGATAAATAATTTATGCACGTATTGTTAAAATTGCTCATGTTAATGCTGAAAAACCTTTGGCTGAAACAAGCGCCCTGAACAATAATAAGAAACCTTTACCAGAATCACTGAAGAGTAAAATGTAGGCAAACATCGGTGTCGACCCACTTTTGGTCAGATGTTTAGAATACATCAGGACATATCTCTGTATAAAAAGAGTATGTCCATTGTCCACTGTAGGGCTTTTAACTTACAGGTACAAAAAAAAAATGGAGATGAAGTTTTCATCGAAAGCTTGTTTTCAAATCCTGTACATGTACTATTTGAAACATTGTTCATCACATTTCTTGAATAAATACAGCCGTTCCCGATTGAGCATGGAAATACATCGCTTGGGTCAATGGATGTTTGACGCATCAGACATGTAAACAACCGAGGACGCCGTCCAATAAAATGGAAGTACACAGTGAATTGAAACTAGTTGACACCTCCCATTTTAACTGGGGAGATGTGAGATCGATGATCGGCCTCTAAAAATAAATCGTGCTTATTTGTCGTGAACTGTCAGGCATCGTTCACTGTGCTAAATATTGCAAGGCTGCGTGAGACCTTTCATACACATTAAAAAAACAATGATGTAGACTACACACATTTATTTGTTGTGTTGCTACTGCGGCAACAATGGGTCGATAAATCTACTACTCATTATACATTCACACTCGTTTACATTTAGCGAGGAATGGGGCGGAGCTCTCCGGAGCTGAACACACGATGACATTGCGTCAGTATGAATGTAATTTCATGCTCAATCGTGCACGCCTGTACTGTTGAAACCAACTTACAGGTCAAAGACGATAGATCGCTGTGTCTGCGGACATAGACGTTCCCGCTACAATTAAACACCCTAAAACCTAATATGAAATAAGGTTCAAAACAATTCACTGAAAACTGAAGCAATAAGCGACCATTAATGTGGTAAAATTTGTCCAATTATAACACTGAAACGATTAACCCAAAATGTCATGATACCTTATCTTAAAATCCATTTTAAACAAGAGCCCATGCTACTGGCTACAAGTAAAGGGAAGGCAGGATAAAATGTTTGAGTTGAAGGTTTGCTGCAATAAGATCTTAATTGAGTTTGACAATGAGTAAAATTGGTTTTTGGTTATTTCAGTTCCAGGGTAAAAAATCTGAAATTGACAATCAACAGCATTACTTTGTTAATGCACACATCGATTTTGCTCATTGTTAAATGTGTCCAAGATCTTTTTGCAAGTTGCAGTGTAAAAGATCTGAAATTCCTTTACTGATATTATCAAGGGCAATACTTTGTAACACATGCACTGATTTTTTGCTCTAATATTGTTAAAATTGTCCAAGATCTTTTTGAAACAAACTTTCATAAAAAATATGAAAATCAGACGACAATTACTTCAGTTATTGCGAAAACAATTTGAAATATTCCCTTATCTTGATATGTAACATATGTATCATTTTTTTGGCTCATTTAGTTTTATCCAAGACATTAATGAAACAAGCCTTCCAATCAACTTTGTGAAAATCTGGTTATTGTGTAAACAAACTTTAACTGCCATATTTTTACAATGAAGGGTAATAACTCCATTAACGCATGTGCATGGATCTTGCTTCCAATGTCTTTTTTAATCACCACCATGAAATTACCTTCTTGACAAAGATATATATGTCTACTATTCACTTTTTGATATTATTAATGCCTAAATAACCTGTAGTCTCGTATCTTGTTTGCAACAGCTATACACGGTCACCATTTTATATTTGGCGCAGAGTGGCACCATCTTTGTTACACGGAACCGTCTGGTAAAATGTGCTTTTATACATGCAAACAAATACACGCTCTGTATCAGAGGACACAATGTGAATAAATAATACTTATGTTTACATTTCGCACCTTTATTGAGTTGGTAAGTGTAATAATTTATAAAATTTTGCTGTTTTTCACACACGCGCGAAACAAGCGGCAGTAGTCATTTTCACGCAGTAGTGAAACGCACGCGCGACAAGATAAAACTGCAAAATGATTCGTTTCTCCTCCCTGTATACTTACTCCCTGTCATTGTTGACCACATTTGAGATCTTATTGGAACAAGCAAATTCAGTAAATTCAGGTACAAAACCACCTCATTGCCCTTAAAATACTGCCAAATTTTCTTAAAAAATAAATAATTAAAATATCTGGAGGCATAAATCCACAATCGCAAGATCCATTGATCTATGAAAAAGTCATATTGGATCTAAGCAGATATTTTTTAAATGTCATTGCCCTTATAACACCTGTAACATATCAGACAATATCTCCAGACGTTGATCCTGACAATACAAGGATCCAGTTTTGGAATATATGGAAAGACAAGAATATCGGTAGAACCGAAGAATGCTACCCAAATTGGATGCTTTGTTTATATGAAGTTTTATTAGTGATCATGAAGCTTAGAGATAAAAAACAATCTCCATAATAATAAAGGACAAGGTATGATGAGGGGATATTTTGGCCCCCATTGTTCAAAATGCAAAAATATAATATTTACATATATGTTGCGCATATTGAAGTAAATTGATCATATTCTATCTTCAAAATATATTTTTATTTATTTTATTTATCTAGAAGAATTAACAGGGTCACAAAAAATGGCATTTTTGGTAGTTTTGTTATATTTTGTAGATTATGGACCTTTCTGGGCAAGAATTTGATCCTAAAAATATAGAGCCCACAGTTTGACACATCATGCATGGGCAACAACTCCAATGCTTGCATCAATTTTGCTCATTGTCAAATTTTGTTTAGTTTTAATTTCTTGTTTTTTTACTATTCCAAGGGCCATAACGCTGAAACTACAGGGTCGATGGGGCAGAAAATCGAACTTGGCTGATATACTTGTGCCCATATACTATTTGACCAAGTTTGGAAAAGATTCGATAACAATTAGAGTGCGGACATTGTTTCTGCACGGAAGGAAGGACGGACAGACGAATGCATGATGGACAGGGTAACACTATATGCCCCTTCACCATACTTTGAATGGCAGGGGCATAAAAATGTTTAAATAAAAAAATAATATTATATTGCGTAAGCAAGAATTTACCCACTCTCCCGTTCAATATATCAACTTAAAGGTGGCATGATTGGCACATGCTAGTCTTTGGCCAGAAAAGCTAAACAATTTTAATCAAAGATGTTTATCTGCTATATGAGACCTCCAAAAGACCTATTGGAAAAGTAATGATATATGGTCACTTTTGTCGAGATTGAAGTCGAAAATCATTTACGTTTTCCTATACAACTCCTTATAAAACAA
This sequence comes from Cyrtodaria siliqua, assembly GCA_037043455.1. Lineage (NCBI taxonomy): Eukaryota > Metazoa > Mollusca > Bivalvia > Adapedonta > Hiatellidae > Cyrtodaria > Cyrtodaria siliqua. Next base: position 55,217 of record JAWPHD010013857.1, on the reverse strand, counting down.
TGCAGGCCCCATTACCAGACTAGATTGCAACTACACCACAAAATAAAAACACTATTATTAAACTTGTTTATAAATTTATTTTAATATTTGAACCTATGAAACAGTTACAATTTGCACTATCATAGGAAAGGGTTGTCAAAATCTGCATTTATTTTCAATAGCTACACCTGTTTTCATACATCAATACTTGTATAATGTTCATAGGCTTTAGCATTCGTCAATTTCAGCAGGTAACCAAGCTGCCTTGCTGGTCCCACCTCATATGTGTTGGGGAAGTTGGATCCCGGTTTTCTGGTGTACAGTATGTGTAACGTCTGCTCCCACCGAATTGGGTTCGACACCTGGTTCCGCAACAATTTCCTAAAGCCAAGTGGATCCGTGTAGCTGAAATACAAAAAACATAATAGGGATGCCTTTTGAATGCCAATTTACTTTTACAGGAAATGCCACACATTTTTATAGAAATTTTATGGTATTTTCATCCATAGGAAATGCCATTCCCTTTTAATATATTTACAAGAAATGTCATGTACTACCATAAGAAATGTCACATACTTACACAGGAAATGTCATGTACTTCCATAAGAAATATCATGTACTTCCATAAGAAATATCATGTACTTCCATAGGAAATGCCATGTAATGCCATGCACTTACATACAGATTGTTATGAATGTGAGCATACAAGAAATATTTCATTCTTCTAAACAAATGCTTGGTACTCCTATAAGAAATGGCCAAGGCATTGTACTCGTATACAATTTCACCAAGTTTGGAGAAGTACCCAAGTTAGAGTCTGGACACCATTTTGACACAGACAGACGCACAAATAGTGGTAACACTATATGCCCATTTAACAATATCATCAAAGGTATATTATTTCTGTGTTCACAAAATAAGTACTCTGTCAACCAGTTTAAATATCCCTCAAATTTTAATTTCAATAAATTCAGGGAAAGAATTATAAAAAAAATTATGCACATATTTAGAAAAGGAATAGGGATATTAAACATATATTTACAAGAGCATATTACAAATTATTTTGAAACAATTGGCATAATAAACCCTGTATTATGAGGGCAAATATAATGATAAATAGTGTTTTGCTGGGGATAATAAGGGATGTTGGTAAAAAGCTGTTATTAGTATTATTATGACAAGTTGATATAAACGTTACTAAACATACATCTTGCCATCAATGTTGCAGTGAATGGGAACTTCAGGTTTTGAAAACTCCGTCTTCTCCAATAAATCTACAAATTTCTTGGTTGCATTGCCTTGTCGCATTAGTGGAGTGTGGAAGGCTCCGGACACGGGTAATCGCTTTGTTCGCTTGAGGCCCCACTCCTTGCCGTACAGCTGGAGGAAGTCTAAAGCCTGGGGACAGAAATACAGGCAAATTAGAAAATGTGTCTGGGGAGAACATGACAGAAATACAGGCAGCTAGCAAATATGTCTGGAGAGAACATGGCAGAAATACAGGCAACTAAAAACTGTGGCCTGCAGAGAACATGGTAGCAATACAGGCAACTAGAAAATGTGGAGAACATGGCAGAAATACAGAAAACTAGAAGATGTGGCCTGCAGAGATCAAGGCAGAAATACAGGTGACTAGAAATGTGTCTGAGGAGAACATGGCAGAAATACAGAAAACTAGAAAATATCTGAGGAGAACATGGCAGAAATACAGGCAACTAGAAAATATCTGAGGAGAACATGGCAGAAATACAGGCAACTAGAAAATATCTGAAGAGAACATGGCAGAAATACAGGCAGTTAGAAAATGTGGAGAACATGACAGAAATACAGACAACTAGAAAATGTGGCCTGCAGAGAACAAGGCAGAAATACAGGTAACTAAAAAATTTGCCTGGGGACAAAATAACAGGCAAATTAGAAAATGTGTCTGGGGACATCATCGCAGAAATACAGGCAACTAGAAAACGTGTCTGGGGAGAACATGGCAGAAATACAGGTAACTAGAAAATATCTGAGGAGAACATGGCAGAAATACAGACAACTAGAAAATGTGTCTGGGGGGAACATGGCAGAAATAAAAGCAACTAGAAAATGTGTCTGGGGGGAACAAGGCAGAAATACAGGTAACTAGAAAATGTGACTGTGGGGATCATGGCAGAAATATAGGTAACTAGAAAATGTGTCTGAGGAGAACATCGCAGAAATACAGGCAACTAGAAAATGTGTCTGGGGGAACATGGCAAAAATACAAGTAACTAGAAAATGTGTCTGAGGAGAACATCGCAGAAATAGAAATGTGTCTGAGAACATCGCAGAAATACAGGCAACTAGAAAATGTGTCCTTGGGAACATGGCAGAAATACAGGCAACTAGAAAATGTGGCTTGCGGAGAACATGGCGGAAATACAGGCAACTAGAAAATGTGGCCTGCGGAGAACATGGCTGAAATACAGTCAACTAGAAAATGTGGCCTGCGGAGAACATGGCAGAAATACAGGCATCTAGAAAATGTGGCCTTCGGAGAACATGGCAGAAATACAGGCAACTAGAAAATGTGGCCTGCGGAGAACATGGCAGAAATACAGGCAACTAGAAAATGTGGCCTGCGGAGAACATGGCAGAAATACAGGCAACTAGAAAATATGGCCAGCGGAGAAGATGGCAGAAATACAGGCATCTAGAAAATGTGGCCTGCAGAGAACATGGCAGAAATACAGGCATCTAGAAAATGTGGCCTGCGGAGAACATGACAGAAATATAGGCAACTAGAAAATGTGGCCTGCAGAGAACAAGGCAGAAATACAGGCATCTAGAAAATGTGGCCTGCAGAGAACATGGCAGAAATACAGGCATCTAGAAAATGTGGCCTTCGGAGAACATGGCAGAAATACAGGGAACTAGAAAATGTGTCTGAGGAGAACATGGCAGAAATACAGGCAACTAGAAAATGTGGCCTGCAGAGAACATGGCAGAAATACAGGCAGTTAGAAAATGTGGAGAACATGACAGAAATACAGACAACTAGAAAATGTGGCCTGCAGAGAACAAGGCAGAAATACAGGTAACTAAAAAATTTGCCTGGGGACAAAATAACAGGCAAATTAGAAAATGTGTCTGGGGACATCATCGCAGAAATACAGGCAACTAGAAAACGTGTCTGGGGAGAACATGGCAGAAATACAGGTAACTAGAAAATATCTGAGGAGAACATGGCAGAAATACAGACAACTAGAAAATGTGTCTGGGGGGAACATGGCAGAAATAAGAGCAACTAGAAAATGTGTCTGGGGGGAACAAGGCAGAAATACAGGTAACTAGAAAATGTGACTGTGGGGATCATGGCAGAAATATAGGTAACTAGAAAATGTGTCTGAGGAGAACATCGCAGAAATACAGGTAACTAAAAAATTTGCCTGGGGACAAAATAACAGGCAAATTAGAAAATGTGTCTGGGGACATCATCGCAGAAATACAGGCAACTAGAAAACGTGTCTGGGGAGATCATGGCAGAAATACAGGTAACTAGAAAATATCTGAGGAGAACATGGCAGAAATACAGACAACTAGAAAATGTGTCTGGGGGGAACATGGCAGAAATAAGAGCAACTAGAAAATGTGTCTGGGGGGAACAAGGCAGAAATACAGGTAACTAGAAAATGTGACTGTGGGGATCATGGCAGAAATATAGGTAACTAAAAAATTTGCCTGGGGACAAAATAACAGGCAAATTAGAAAATGTGTCTGGGGACATCATCGCAGAAATACAGGCAACTAGAAAACGTGTCTGGGGAGAACATGGCAGAAATACAGGTAACTAGAAAATATCTGAGGAGAACATGGCAGAAATACAGACAACTAGAAAATGTGTCTGGGGGAACATGGCAGAAATACAAGTAACTAGAAAATGTGTCTGAGGAGAACATCGCAGAAATAGAAATGTGTCTGAGAACATCGCAGAAATACAGGCAACTAGAAAATGTGTCCTTGGGAACATGGCGGAAATACAGGCAACTAGAAAATGTGGCCTGCGGAGAACATGGCTGAAATACAGGCAACTAGAAAATGTGGCCTGCGGAGAACATGGCAGAAATACAGGCATCTAGAAAATGTGGCCTTCGGAGAACATGGCAGAAATACAGGCAACTAGAAAATGTGGCCTGCGGAGAACATGGCAGAAATACAGGCAACTAGAAAATGTGGCCTGCGGAGAACATGGCAGAAATACAGGCAACTAGAAAATATGGCCTGCGGAGAACATGGCAGAAATACAGGCATCTAGAAAATGTGGCCTGCAGAGAACATGGCAGAAATACAGGCATCTAGAAAATGTGGCCTGCGGAGAACATGGCAGAAATACAGGCAACTAGAAAATGTGGCCTGCAGAGAACAAGGCAGAAATACAGGCATCTGGAAAATGTGGCCTGCAGAGAACATGGCAGAAATACAGGCATCTAGAAAATGTGGCCTTCGGAGAACATGGCAGAAATACAGGGAACTAGAAAATGTGTCTGAGGAGAACATGGCAGAAATACAGGCAACTAGAAAATATGGCCTGCAGAGAACATGGCAGAAATACAGGCAGTTAGAAAATGTGGAGAACATGACAAAAATACAGACAACTAGAAAATGTGGCCTGCAGAGAACAAGGCAGAAATACAGGTAACTAAAAAATGTGCCTGGGGACAGAATAACAGGCAAATTAGAAAATGTGTCTGGGGACATCATCGCAGAAATACAGGCAACTAGAAAACGTGTCTGGGGAGAACATGGCAGAAGTACAGGTAACTAGAAAACGTGTCTGGGGAGAACATGACAGAAATACAGGTAACTAGAAAATATGACTCGGGAGAACATTGCAAAACAAGAGGCCCAAGAGGGCCTGTGAACGCTCTACTGGCTGTTATACCATTGATGAATTGAGTCGTACTACAATTTATGGCTTTCTTAAATTTTTTATGAAATTATTCACTCCGGAATTAATTTTGCTGTAAATTTTAGTATGTAATGTACATACATTTTACATAAAGACAAAATAAGAAAAAACAGTATAATATATTGGCTTTAACAAAGAACAGTACACACAATGCTAAGTATATTAATTTATTTTACCGTAACACTTATCTAAAGATAAACAAAAATGAACATCTGTTAACATAATATCAATTAACAGTATCAGAATTAATGGTGCATGACTACATGCTAATTAATCAAGTAGAAATGGGTTTTACAGTATACCATCAAAAAATGTGACATAAATGGCATGGACAGAAAATGACATTGCAAATCTACCCTTCATATATTGAACTTTATAATTTTGTTGTAAATACTACATTGATGTTAGAAGCATGTTTTTCTCCTATCACTCATTAGTTAAATTGAACTGAATTGTGATCACAAGAAAGGTTATATGACAAAAACGTTATATGACAAAAACGTTATATGACAAAAACAGGGATGAACATGCCATGCTCATCCTCCATTTACATCAAGATAAAATATGGAGAATCGGCCTGGAATCACCTAACCAGTACAACTGCAGACTTGCTGAAAATTCTAGAGACTCTATTTACGATGGAGCCATGTTCGCATGCAGGGTCATGATGAAAACCTTTAATGAGCATGACAAAAAAGACAATGAACATGAAGTGAGCTTCTAGCCGTCTGCCTTAGCGAGATTTGCAGTCTTCCTGTTTTACTCTTTTCATGAGGAAATGATGAATTGAATTATATTGGGTTTTAAGGTGCACTGTAGAGTTGCTGCAAATTCTATCGTAGAAACTCTATTTATGCTGGAGCCATGTTTATTTTTCTGCCACTGCTCTTTTGATGTGAGCGAGATGGCACCTGAAACAATGCAGGGATCATGATGAAGGAAATGATGAATTTTCAGACATATTTTTTCATGATGTGCAACAGTTTTCTATATGACAATATAAAAAGGCACAAGTGAAACACTGAGTTGATGTTTTTGTGACTCTTCGAAAAGTACCCAAAAGAATGCAAATATATTATTAAGGACATACAGTTGTAGTTTTCTTCTGTGCTTTGCCAAAAAAAAATTGCAAGAAACATTATGGATTCAGATGGTAAATAATATTAAAAATTGTGCTATCCATTATGTTCTGTGCTTTGGCAAAACAAAATGCAAAAAAAAATGCGAATCAGTATGAAAAATAACACAGGCATGTATATTGCTTTAGACATGCACAACTTCAATTTAAAAAAATAAATATGATGAAACAAAAAAAACCCGAATAACTACAGTATTATAAATGACACGATGACCATGTTTTTATTCAAGTGTACATGGATTGAACTGAATTGAACTGAATTGGGTTTTAAGGTGCACCAAGACATGAAAGGTTGTATGGCGCCTAATATGAATGAACGTGCCAGGCTCATTCTCAATTTACATCAAGGTAAAATATGTAGATGGGCCTAGAACTTTATTACCTTCAGAACTGCAGAGTTGCTGCAAATTCTATAGAACATACTCCATTTATGATGGATCCACATTTTCAGATTTGCATACGCGGTGTCATCCTAAGGGCTGTCATGATAAAGACGTTGAATGAGCATGATAAAAAATGAATGGCGTGGGCAACCACACCCGGGGATTATGGAAGTGTACATAAAATAAAACTATTTCTGAGATTTCATCGATTTGAACTGTTCCATTTTTATGTAAACTGTTAGTTTTTTTTTGTCTATATCACAAACATTGAATTGATGGTAAAAACTGTAATTGCATGTATATATATGTTTCTATTTCTATACTTTTCAGATCATCTTTGTAGAAGTGGTTAAAAGTTCCTTTTCATTTGTTGGATGTCCAGTTATCGTCCAGTTCTCTATAGGTTTGGTTGAGGTTATTTCTGTAAGCGTTTATGGCAAAGAATAATTTTTGCGATCCTGGAATGTTCACACTTGGAATATATATGCACTTTCAATTATGACACTTCTTCACTTATACTGGAACACAACACTAGATGTTTCCTTCCATGATGAGGTGGGGTTATATATGGTCTTCAACGATATGAATTCAGTTGTGTTTGCAGAATGACTTTTTTCAATATGGAAATGCTGGTGGATAGTCTGTTGCAATTTGGAATAAATCATTTTGTATAAATACATGAAAGCAATAGGTATTACAGCATAATTGTTCTTCTGCACCTTTGGAAGCTTAATTATCATGCTTGAAGTTGTATGCACTACCGATGATGCTTCAGTAATTCTGGAACAAAACATTAATATGTCCTTGCATAGATTTGAGTATATTCTATCTTCATGTGTAAACAATTACCACAGTTCTGAAACTAACTGAAATCAATGTATTCTGTTTGTGGATAGACTTCTTAAATGTTTACATCCTGATATTGCCTGTTGCAGTTGAGGATACGTGTGATCATTATATGTTGATCAAGAACCAATGTTGACTTTGGCAAAGCTGTTCTTGTTGAGAAATGTCATGTAAAACCAAAGCTGTTATTTCCAAGCTTTTATGCTGAGAAATGTAATTTAACGTCACAGCTGTTATGTCGAAACTGTTATCTGGCTGCTGACCGTTTCAAGTCGATAACCGTCTTCACCACTATTTGTGTTGTGGACTGTCCTTTTCACTGTATATTTAATTTACTCTTTGTAGTACAGTGCGAGTGTACGATGTCATTGTGTTTGGGTGCTGTGGTTTCTATAGGACCTTTTTTCTCGTTTTCATTTAATGGCAAAACTGTTCTCTCAAAGAAAGCTTAAGTGACAAAGATGTTGTAAAACTATGTTCTTTTTTGACTGCCGTTACCATCTAAAACGATATAATATTACCATTGCTTTAATGTTTGATAATGTGAAGAATCCTTTTCTATTACAAGTGCATGGGATTGTAATCAAGTGTTCACAGACCAGGTGCTTGTAATCTGACCATATCGCTATCTTCATATTACAGTCTTTCACGTTATCTTCGCCAAACTTGGTGTCAGTATACAGGAAAATGATAATACAAGTAAAGCTAACATTTGAACAAGCTAACAAATAATACTAATAATACTACCTAGTATACAAAGTATGTTATTGATGTAATTAATCATGTTTTATCATTATATTAATCATAAAACTTTGACAACAGCTGATGTATTTAAAGTGACAGAAGATAATCTTGACTTGTTTTTAATTGAATTGAATTGCGGTTTTAAGGCGCACCAACACATGAAAAGGTTATATGGCGCCTAAAAGGCGTGAACATGCCAGGCTCATCTTCCATGTACATCAAGATAAAATATGGAGAATGGCCCTAAGACCTTCTCACCGTGAACTGCAGAGTTGCTGCAAATTCTATCGTAGAAACTCCATTTACACTGGAGCCACGTTATTGTTTTTTTGCCACTGTTCTTTTTTTGAGTCACAGATTTATTTAAACTGTTCTACATAATTTCCATATTTATGAATCGTGACCACGTATTAATAGAAAAGTTCAAAACAATCTTATTTGGCATATTATTAATTGATAATGATATTGCTCTGATAATATATAATTTAACCCTAGGGTACAGTAGAATATCTAATATAAAACTAGAACTATCACTGAAGGTGATAAATACCCTCGCTTAAAGTCAAAGGGCCATAATTTGTTAAATAACAATGGGTGATATAGAGGGACATAAGGTCATCAGTTGTTGTGTGTATATGAAGTTTGGGAACAACCGATTCAAAACTGTTTGAGAAATGGTAGTTAGGCCTAAAAAAAAAACTTGTGTGTTTCTGGTTTCACCCTGTCAAAAAGTTAGGGTAGGTAGGTAGGAAAAAGTTTTTTTTTTAGATATTTTTTTTAGATATATTTTTCGCATATATTTTGCCATTTTTGTACTAAGGCAACTTTTTGATAACCTTTGCAATCCAGATTAGATGCTTAACAACTCTGGCTAATAAAATTATCATTTGAATAAAAAAAAAAAAAATTTTTTTTTTTTTTTCCGCTAAAAATATTTAGGGTCGGCGGTGATAAAGTAGGGTCGGTCGGGAAACCGGAAACACACATGTTTTTTTATTAGGCCTTATGGGATGATGATCTTTATAACAACAACCTTCATTTCTAGCATCAGAAACATCCAATTATGCAGGATACAGTTTAAAGTGGAATGTGTCCATGGGACGTAAATGCCCCCATTAAATACAATCCGCACAAATCTTAAGAAAAAGGGGCATTAACTTTGCTAACACAAAGTTGATTTTGTTGGTGAAGTGATATGTACATCTTGATGGATAAGCATCCTGTAAAGTTTTGAAAAAATCGGTTGAAAACTGTGGGAAGAGATAAACACACAAAATGTTCAGGACGAACAATCATGGATGGACATGTCTAATACTATATGCATCCTCACCATTTGGTGGTGGTGGCATAAAAAAAAATATGAATAACAAACTGTAATAATTAAAACAAAATCTTCTTAATACACAAAAGTTCATAATAACAAATGCATTGATGTGGTCAGTTAGCAATTAAAGTGCAGTAAAAACCTGTGTTCAGAGACCAAGTTTATGAAGAGATCTGTCAATAGAAGAGTAATATTATTAACATAGGTGGTCTTTTAATACAGTAGTGTTGTAATTTAAAACAATATATTGGGGAATGAAATGGTGATGAATATAGTGCACTAGGAGGTCTCTTAATAGGTCTCCTTACCAAGTTTGATTACATATATACTGAAAAGTGGCGGTCAACCCATTTCCGACATAAACCGCCTTATTCCTACTGACTGCATTATGCAGTCAGTAGGAATAATTTTACACAGGTGGGTTGAAGAATAGAGTACTACTACATGAAATTGATATTGTTTTTTAAAATCATAAGCTATCTTATTGTCAATTTTGTAGATACAATCTGTGATGAATGAGTCTTGATGAATGAGTCTTTAACGAGCTATTGCAGAATAAACTAAGGCATGATCTGACCAAACACACTCTATCACTTCATTTTTGATGGATTCAATGTTTGAGTAAACATGATCAATAAGCGATCCTGAATCATGAGTCGCTTTCTGAACAACTTGCTTGCAATGAAATTGTTCTTCAATGAAGGCACTGACTGTATGTTCTTGTAAGATATCAGAATTGAAGTCACCTTGAATTACAAATTCTGTATTGTATGTGACTGGTGACACAAACTCGAGTAAGTGTTTTTTCAAGGAACTTATTGAACATGAAGGAGACCTGTACAATGTAACAACAATTACTCTTCTCATGTCAAACAAAAGTTCTGTCAGAACAATTTCAAAATCTTGTTGAATGAGTGTTTTGTTTTGAACAACAGGGATACCTTCTTTAAAATACAATGCAATACCCCGGTGAGGTCTTGTGTTCCCACTTTGGTAACCGTCTGCTCTGAATAGCTGATATCCTGGTACATTCAAAGTATGCATTTCATCTTCAGCAGTAAGCCATGTTTCAACAAGACAAATCATGTTTGCATCTTGAACATTTGGTTCCTGGAAAATGTCATCTTTATGACTTTTCAAAGATCGAGTATTCAAAAACACAAGTTTTGCCAGAGTGTCTTGAATTTGATAGAGTGGAATATAACACAAAGCAAGAACTTGTTCATTTCGTAACCTAGTCAATTCTTGTTTGACTTTTTCAGACACTGATATCTTTGTTTCATTTAGATTCAAAATATTGAGACCCTGTAGAGTTTTTGCTCTGCTAATGGCAACGTAGTGTGCATGAGAAAAGATTCGTGTACCAGACATGTCAATAACAACTTCATTTAAAGTGTCACCCTGTGATTTATGTATGGTTTTGGCTGCAGATTGGCGAAGTGGGAACTGAATCCTCATAAATGTCTTTCTGAAGTAAACGAAGTTTCTTTTGATATCAAAAATGGGTGTCCAAGAAGGATCAATACCAATATGATATAAATGTCTGTATTTAGCACGCCATTCAGAACCTACATTTTGGTCATAGAATTTTACCCAAACAATACTTGGTCTATTTGTATTTTGTTGATTGCTTTCTATGAATTTAATACAACAACTTGAACCATTGGCTAATCCATCATTAACATCAACATTTGCACATAGATCATATGTCATTCCAACAGCTATACCTAGTTTCTTTTGCAAACCAGCCGTTTTTGAGGCATCATTTGGCAACCTAGAAATCAGTTGCTCTTTTACAGATTTAGTATCATCTCCTATTACAGTATCCAAAGCTGTTGTGACAGTTTTTATACTAGGTGATAATTGGAATGCTTCCTTGTTAAATGAATCCACGCTGGCATTTGTGCTGAAAAGGTGAATAGCATTCTTTGGATAATTTGGATTTGTTGTTTTTATTTCACGTTTTTTAAGAACTTCTATATCGCTTTGTTGATGCTTTCCTTCACGTAATCTATTCAAAATCTCTGCAAATTCCTTGTCATCTTTTTGTCTCATGATTTCGTCAAGTTCATGCATTGCAAATAATTCCTGCCACAAATTTGTTGCAAGAGGACCAAAGTTGTTTTTTAAGTTTTCAAAAATCCATCCATCCATAACAGGCTTCAATTGAAACAAGTCGCCAATCAGAATCATGTGAACACCGCCAAAAAATAAAGTTGAACCTTTAATTTGTTGAAGCCTGTGATTGATTAGCATCAGCATGTTGTGTCCAACCATTGAAACTTCGTCAATCATTACAACAGCGAGATCTCTGTATATGGTTCGCAAGGTGTTAAGTGTGTCACTATCTAATGGTTTGATGCAGTAGCCTTGACTAGCAGGGATACGAAATGCTGAGTGGATAGTCATGCCACTTATGTGAAAAGCAGCTTTTCCAGTAGGTGCACACAAAAGTACTTTGCATACATCAGGATTGTCACCTGCCGAAGTAGACAAATGTCGCAACAATGCTTCATGTAAAGCCGAGACAACTACTGATTTTCCAACACCTGCACCACCAGATAGAAATACATGCAAAGGCTCCAGGTTTTGTTTGACACTTTGCAGAACATGCTGGAAGAACTCGTGTTGCTTTCTATTTAGCGAATGTACAAGGGATCTATAATTTGCATCAGACATTCTTTTTGTATTAACAGTAATATTTACCAGTGCTACCGAACTACCAATATCATTTCCTAAGTCATACTGACGTTGTACTTCTGGACGATCTGGATCAAAATAAACAAACTGCTCACTTGCCACTGAACCTGTCTGCAGATCATCGGATTCTCTTTGCTCATTGCTTGGTGCTATTTCATCGAAGTTCAAGTCATCAGCAGCCCTTTTCATTGCCTCATTTAACTGATCAACATTTTTCTCATATTCTTTGACTTTAAAGTCTATGAAATTCTTCAAAGCAAAGTAATGATCTTCATAAGAATTATGTGCACCTAAAACATCTTCACTCTCATTACGCCATGGATGAAATAATAACAGTTTTTCTCTGTAATAGTTTTCTGGATCCACTTTTAGTGAATAACGAACATAACGTAATACTTTAGGTTTTTTTCTGGATTTAATTCTGATGCCACTTTTCAACGTGATTTGTATTCCTTCCTCAACTAACATGTCTGGATGAATTTCTTCAGGCTCAATTCTTTCATCATCATTATGCTCATTTTCTTCATGAAACATGTCATCAGATGCTGGATATATGATTTCAAGTTGCGATACATAATCAGCAAGACACCAATGTTCAAGTTGCTTTGGCCTTTTTGAATACCTTTTAATTATATTGTCTGCCTCGATTTCTGTTGAATTTTCAGCCATTTTTTCCAACGCTTCCCTTGATTTCAAAAGGAATGTACGTTTGTCAGGTGGTGAAGTGTTTATGAATACTACATCTCTTGTAGCTTTGGTCATTGGAAGTTGTAAAACAAGGTAGCATGCTTCCTGTGCACTAATTTCAACACTATTCAAAAATTTGTTACCAATATGTCTTACTTGCTTCTTTAAATCCATATTTCCTTTTCTTGCTTCTTTACATGCTTCATTCATAAGGATGCTCATTCCTCTTTGGGCTTTACTGATGTATGATACTATGTATACAGCACATCCATACGGATCCAAAACAAACTGAAGATCATGATTGGCTCCCCAAGCTCTCAGAATGGGTTTCATGTAGGCATTTATTCTCACCTCAGCAAGATTCCTTTTCAAAAACACTTTGGGTCCATCTAATGAACTTTGAACAGCTTTAAGATAATCTTCGTCATCTGTGTTCAGTTGTTTTAAGAATTGCTCAAACGATAAATCATATTCTTTTATCTCATTCAACTTTTGTTGGATTGAAAGAAACAGTTCTTTGTACTTTTTGGTGTCAGCTTGATCTGCAATAAGTGGTTCCAGAATAACTGTTTTTTTCATTGGTGGAATTGGAAATCCAAATCAACAAATTGCTTTTTCCTTTTTTCTGCATGATCGTGAATGTTTGTGTACTTGAAAGTCAACAAGTGGATCATCAATGTTTGAACACGAAACATACTGTTCAATGAATGATACCACTTCTTCATCTGTGTGTGTTTCATATTGTGGAGCATCTTCAATCCAAAGAAGCATGTGAATATGTGGAGACCCTCTCTGTTGGAATTCAACACGGTAAAAGTAATCTTTGACTTTTCCCAAAGGTTCATGATTGCTTTTAAGTACAGTTGCTATGAACTCCTGTACACGGTGGTCAAAGTATCTAACACATGTCACTGGATCAGTTTGAACAAGCTTGGTTTTGTCAGCCCAAGTCATTTTCGCAACATCGTCATCATTAAGAGTTTTACCGCTATTAAGTTTTGTTAAAATCTTCAGCAAATCAACCCATCGTGTATCTGCAGAGGACAACGAAGTAAACCATGTAGGCAAACCTAATTGGCGTATCATGGCAAAAACATCTTTCTTCCGAGCTTCCAAGTATGGTGGCGAACTCCTCAAAGTTCGAAAAATATAAAAGCCTTCATCAAGATTTACTAAGTTTTCCCGACATTCTGGCCTTAAAACCTGTGATACTGTAAGTTTTTTGCCTTCTGTTTTACATCTTCTTAAAGCTAGATGCACTTTGTCTGAAACTTGTTTCAGTTGCAGTTTTTTCATTTTGAAGAAAACATTTGGAACATTTGATGCCACCCTTCTGTCAACATGGCGAAGTTCCATTTTGCATATGTCACTATAATGAACAGGAACAGATCTGTCTTCATTTTCAGGTCTCTTTTGACCACAAAATATTGATGGAAATGATAAATACTCAGCATTGGTATCTTGATATAAGCTTATGGGTATTTGTCCTTCGCCAGGTGCAAATGTGTAAATAGTGTCAGTCGTTGGATCAGCTGAGTCAATAATTGTATCACTATTACCAACAACTTTTTCATTTTCATCAATTTCACTAAAATGATCAGATTCATAGTCATTTTCGTTTTTGCTCGTTACGTTTTCTGTTGTTTGAGTAACATCATCTGTAGGAGGGAATTCGTCCATATTAGTTCTTCCAAAAAACTCTTGCACTGTTTCTGAGCAATTTTCAGTTGTGTATTGCAACCAGTTTTCATCAATATGGATACCAGAATTTTTGTACAAGTCACTATGGTTCATCAACCAATGAAGAGCGCTGACAACTTGTAATGGACGTACATTTTCAGTAAAGTCACACTTCTTGTATGAAAGTTTCTTTTTTAGTCTCACTGGCACAGTTACTTGTGTATCAAAAGCTCGAGGTAAACTTTCAATGACAGGCTGGATATCAACTGGCACATTAACAACATTTCCTTTCACAGATAGCTGCCCACCTCTAGGAAGTTCTCTAATTTGCATGAATGGAATTCTTAATGCAACAAGCCTCTCTTCTAACTGATGTAACTCAAGTTCTTTAGGCTTAATTGGAAATGTGTTTTTGTTGGCAACTGAAAGACTTGGGGTTTTATTTTTCTTTAAGTTGTTAGAACAGCTTTTACATATCCACTCTTTATCATCCACAGATAAGTATTTTGTGAAATGCTGCTGTACAAATGATCGATCAAGATGGTTAGCAACTGTGCTTGCAGATTCTACAGAATGTTTAAACCATGTCTGGTGACAACAGGTGCAGACATAGACAGGTCCAGTGGAAATGGTTTGTTTGAATTTCGAAATACATTCATTTAGTTCAGAACCATATTTTCTTGCTTCTCGCAAATTCTTTTCATTTGCTTGAAAATTTGCCTTTTTTCGCTTTTCTCGTAAAGACTGATTCTCTCTGGACTTTTCCTGAATTCTAAAAGATATAAAAGACCTAGATAAACGCTTTTTCTCGCATGCAATAGCTTTGTAGTATGCATTATTTCGTTTCTTTTGTTTCGATTTCAATTCAAGTTCAGCTTCATGATTCCTTATTAGAGGATCTTCACGCAATATTCGTCTCTTCATTTTTTCTGCTGACTTTACAATAGGATCTTTTCTGGCTTTCCGTTTACTCTCTAGCTCTTGATTCTTTTCTTTTGTTCTAATTAAAGGATCTTTTCTGGCTTTCCGTTTACTCTCTAGCTCTTGATTCTTTTCTTTTGCTCTAATTAAAGGATCTTGACGTAGTTCCTGTCTCTTCGTTTTTTCTGCTGACTTTACAATAGGATCTTTTCTGGCTTTCCGTTTACTCTCTAGCTCTCGATTCTTTTCTTTTGTTCTAATTAAAGGATCTTTTCTGGCTTTCCGTTTACTCTCTAGCTCTTGATTCTTTTCTTTTGCTCTAATTAAAGGATCTTGACGTAGTTCCTGTCTCTTCGTTTTTTCTGCTGACTTTACAATAGGATCTTTTCTGGCTTTTCGTTTACTCTCTAGCTCTCGATTCTTTTCTTTTGTTCTAATTAAAGGATCTTTTCTGGCTTTCCGTTTACTCTCTAGCTCTTGATTCTTTTCTTTTGTTCTAATTAAAGGATCTTTTCTGGCTTTCCGTTTACTCTCTAGCTCTTGATTCTTTTCTTTTGCTCTAATTAAAGGATCTTGACGTAGTTCCTGTCTCTTCGTTTTTTCTGCTGACTTTACAATAGGATCTTTTCTGGCTTTCCGTTTATTCTGTAGCTCTTGATTCTTTTCTTTTGTTCTAATTAAAGGATCTTTTCTGGCTTTCCGTTTACTCTTTAGCTCGTGATTCTTTTCTTTTGCTCTAATTAAAGGATCTTGTCTTCGTTTTCTCATGTAGGTTTTCATGTAAGACCTTTTGTCTTTGCTTGAATGCCTGTCAATATCAGAAGTATGTTTTCTTAAGGCCTTACTTTCTTGGTCTTGGAAGTAATTATCTAAGAGATTTGTTTGATCTGCAGAAATATCCGGACTGTGACTACCATTCCTTCTGTATTTCTTGCATGATACTGTTTTCCAATCAGATATGACTGTAGGGCAAAGACCTTCATTGTGTGTATGTACACCAGAATCCATCATTGTGAAATGCAATGGCAATATATCAAACTGTGTACACATGTCAATGTTCATGGTTCCATAAAATACATACATGTATGCAACCAAATCTTCCAAGCAATCAAAGGACAAAAAAACGGATGTACCATCAGGTGCAGATAAGGCATCTTGTCCATGTGAATGTGAATCAAAAAAGTGATACTGCTCAGTGGTTATATATACTGCGGAGCATAGGCCTCTCATTATAACTAGCATTTGATTTGATATCTGTAATGCTAAATACAGTGACTGATGAAGAGTGGGCAAATTGGAAGTCTCGCATTGTTGAACAGCTATACCAGATATAACATCAGATTTCAAAACATATAGATTTGTATTAAAGACATTGACCTCGGATGGGATTTCTTCAAAACTTAACAGGTTGCTTTGCAACATTCCTTTCCCATGCAATTCAGAAATAATCTTCTTGTACAAAGTATCACCTTCAATAAGCACATTGTCAAGCATTGCCTGTGAATCCATCACTGTATTCTGTCCATATATCAGAGCACACAAAGATATGGCGACACACTGACTACCACGTGATTGTGGACTAAATATATCATCTCCTTTGTGAAACGATCCACGAATGAAATTCTTTGAACCAAACGGATTCATTGTAATGGGTGTAGCTATGAACATGAAATCAGTCGACTGTTCAGTTGGTTTAATCTGATCAAAAGAAATTGAGTCAAATCTTGGTTGCTGTACAGTATGATGTGTGTATTCAGTATCAATCGGAGATCCATGAGCATTATCAAGCATACATTCAGGTAATATATGTGGTTTGTTCTCAAGCAAACTTTCAGCAGAACTACATGGCAAACAATCAAGCGAAGTATATAGAACAGATGGCCCAGAGGGCTTAAAGAGGTGGGCTTTGACCTCCATCTGTTTATCAGCGCCCAAGACAGATGGCCGAAAAGGCTTATAGAGGTGGGCTTTGACCTCCATCTGTTTATCAGCGCCCAAACCAGATGTCCCAACTACTGAAGCAGCCATAGGCACACCGGGACCGCCATCTGACACAGATTCGGCAGGATGTACAAGACTGCTGCCTGGAACACCACCATCAACGATCTCATCTCTGGCCACTCTCCTAAACGTCATTCGCAACCGATTGGATGAACTCCTCTGAGTGCCTGACTTCCTCTTCAACTTAGGCATTCTTCTGGAAATACAATAAAACAAAACATGCACTTTACTATGAAATCACTTAAAGCAAAATAAATTGCTTAGAAACTCTACATTTCAAGAATCAAATATAATAGCACAAAATGTGTTTTCAAATTTAGCTCAGTCGGTAGCGTTCCTGAATTCGAGTACAGGGGTTGCTGGTTCAAACCACGGCTAGGTCAACATTCTTTCCGACGTTTAATGAAAGTCATTGTAACCAGATTCATTCGTCTCTCACCACTGGACATTGCTTAACTGGCTTAGAAAGAATGGTGTGTGGTACTGGCGACGTAATACCAGGATACATGGATAGGTGCACTGATCGCCATGATATAACTGAAATACTGTTGAAAACGGTGTTAAAACCCATTCATTCATTCATTCTTAATAAAGAATCAAAGGAATTAAGGATTTCATCACCTGAATGGGGCGAAATATGTTTTTTGACAATTAGGGTCAGATAACTCTAGACATACTGGCTGATTTTACTCATTTACTATAGAGCTTGATTTTTCATTTATATAAATATGTTGTACATGTTTGAAACAATCAGATTGAAACTATGGACTGAATTGGCTAAATAAGACAAACTATGTAATTTCAGGGACAGATTATGAATGAACGAGTTTTAACACCGTTTTAAGGGTATTTCAGTTATATCACGGCAGTCAGTGCACCTATCTATGTATCCTGGTACAACATTTTTTCCAAACCATTGACTGCTTTTCTACATGAATATTGTTCAGTGGTGAGAGACGAATGAATCTGGTCACAAGGACTTTCATTAAACGTCGGAAAGGATGTTGGCCAAGCCGGGGTTCGAACTAGCGACCCCTGTACACAACAAGTCGGCGGCACTACCGACTGAGCTATCCGGGCTCGGCGACAGATTATGATAACTCTGGACATGTAGTATTGGATCTCTAGTTAATGAACACCACAGGTCTGTAAAATTTTGATTAAAACTATGATGCCTCTGCAGCAGACAATTGTTTTTGTTATGTTTTCAAGTCAGTTGAATAATTACATGTGCAATTAAAGAATTTTTTCATATATTTGCCAAGATCATTTCAAAGTTGTCTGCTGTAGATTTGTTACATGGAGGAAAGCGCTAACATATACAAATTCATTTCACACTTTACATCTGCCCGACTAAAATATTATGCCCTTAAATGTTTAAAAATTTGATTAAAATTGTTTAACACATTACCCCATACGGAATTCTGTGACAGGTCCTAATTGAAAGCATCAGCAGACGATTATAGTTAATTACGACCAATGACAGTACAACAGGAGAAATTGCTCGAGCAGTTTCTTCTTTTGTCACAGTGTTTTCTAAAGTCGTCAGTTCTAGATGCGTTAAGATGCGTATTCATGGAGTAAAGGGTTAAGAAAAGAGTGAACAACTTTTGTGACTATTGACCAATGACTGCTGCATGTGTTACAATAATATATCCAATCATACAACAGGAACATTACTATTATACTAGTTAAGCAATGAAATAAAACAACACTTCACCTTCAACCAAGTTATTAATATCCTGAAGATGTGTTTATGTTCTCTTCAGTACACAACCAGTTTCGCACAACACAATCCAACGCTACCACACAGAGCCTCACAATTGTCCGAGTACTTGTAATACGTCTCCAAATCACATCCAATTCACTTTCCCAAATGATCACAAATAACACAATAAAAATTCAGTACACAACCACTTTCCCACAACACGTTCCAACACTACCACACAAGCCTCAAAATTGTCCGAGTACTTGTAATACTTCTCCAAATCACATCCAATACACTTTCCCAAATGATCACAATAAACACAATAAAAATGTAAACTGTTTAGATATAAAAGTATGTATGTAGTCCACGGTTTTCAATAATATAAGCAATGAGCGATACCTAGAAAACAAAATTAAATAGTCTTTAATGATTACTAACGTGTACTGTGGCATGTATCTAGGTAGAATGGAAAAGAAAATGACAAAATTCAGGCAGATTTTGGTGGAAGTATAAAATGAATAGAGAGTTTATTCACTAAATTGCATGATGCAAATGGCGACCAAATGGTAACTAGGACACATAGCATAGTTACAAATTGCATTGGTTGCTTTAAATCATGCAAGGTTGAAAACACCCTATATATTTTCAGCCAATATCTAAGAAATCTGGACTGAATTATGGTGTAATTTACTAAGATACATGCTACAGTACACTTTAGTTAATCTTACCAGTATGTAAATTTATTTCATTGGTAAAATGAACTTAGACTGTTTTAATTAATGGAAGTGGGTGAAAATAATGACACATGATAACAAACTAGTGACCTTATTCATTTACCATGAACATCATGAACACACCTAATTCCACCTACACCTCTCCGTAATGCTTGCATGTTGAATTCCACTTACACCTCTGCCTAATGCTTCATGTTGAATTCCACCTACACCTGTCCCTAATGCTCGCATGCGTGACAAACGTACAATTCTGTGACATTAGTTACTTACACACGCTTCGATATTTCATTGAGATGGGCTTACTGTCGATTATTTCAAACATTGCAGAATGTCATCGGCAGTTATGTTTGATTCTAGTCTATTTACAGACATCAGTCAAATGTTATGTCCGTATACACACAACACCGTCAATACGTAACGGATGTCATCATTATGTAAACTTTGTTTGCTAAGATCACTTGTTTTCTGGAATTTTGTTGAATAAATATAATTACGATTAGAACGTATTCATCTATGCTATTTCGTTGGGATTTTCTCAGTGTCTATTGCTTCAAACAATTCAGAATGCGCTCGGCAGTTACGTCTAAAGTTTGTGCATGCTCGTTTTCCAGTCAAAATAGTTACTTCCGTGTCATGTATACTCCATGCAAGAGCGTAGTAGAATATTACGAGCGTTATTTCGTATTCATTTAGTAATTTATTGAACATTATTAAAGGTTGCCAGTTTGTATACTATAATACACGATACATGGATTCCGTAACTGCATGGATGACATTCTTGTCACGGCAGTTACACTGAAATTCATGTTGACCGACACCAAATACATACCATAACGCCCACCGTCTTCTTCGAGAAAGGTCGCTCCGACCTCGTGGGTTGACAATAGCATCGTTTTCTCTATATAAATATGCATTAGGCATTGTCACATATGATGATAAATCCTTCGTCGCGCACGGACATAACAATTTGACAGACTCACGACTGGGTATCAATTAAATGATTTTCTGTATTTGAAAAAACGCCGGAAGCCAAGATATAGTTACATTTTCAGGAAATATAAACATTCTTTCACCCATTGAAAAGTTGCTGTGAAAATCACTGAAGTTCAGGCCAAATAAAATTATACCTGAGTTTACTGTAACCCGACCGACCCGCTGAAAACACCCCCGACTCGTTTTTATTTTATTGAAAAAAAAAAAAAAATAAAAGAAAAAAAAAAAAAAAAAAAAAAGAATAAAAAATGTTGAAAAAATAGTAATGTTCATGAGATCACGGTGCAATTTTCAATTTCGCGGTGCGGTTTTGAAAGCGTGTGAATTTCACGGTATACTGTGCACAGGACTGGTATAAACAGTCAAAATGGCGTCTCCCAGTGCTGTTTTGGCTGTACATTTTCAAAAATGTCAGCACATGGAAGCGCTAATGCTATGGCGTGCACTCTCCATAAAGAATCGATTGTTGAATTGTTTGACAAGTACCACAAACAGGTCGGTAAATGCCCCGAGTTCCAGGCCACCTGTCGTAAGTTTGTTTCTAAAACAGTAATATTAATGAGCATATGTTTACTTGCTTCTCAGCACTAAGCATTGGTATCGACTACTACTGCATTATAACTTCTTGAAGAAGTATGCCGTTCCATAATAATTTTCTGAACTCTTACTCAACCTCAATATAGACTCATAATAACTAACATGAGAAATTTATAAAAAAATTATTCCTTTCTGATGTTAGAGAAGTAATATACATGTAAGTCAACACTTTTACAAAACTATTCAAATGGTCAATTAACACATTTTGACATTATAACTTTGAATATTTTTTCAGTTGTCTGGGAGGCAAGAACTGCTCTTGGTTACATGTATGTCAACCTCAGAATTTTACTACACCTGTGGGTCCCCCATCCTTCCTGACGGTCATATACCGGTATTCAGGAAGAGCATGAAAGTCTAGTCACTCATAACTGGAGATCACACTGTATGGAGCTGGACTGATCCCAGCCGACTCATGTACTCATTGCTGTTGGAGCTGACCCTCTTTCGGACTTGCGGAAAACATTTAAAACTGTTTTACCCCTTTGTAATAATTGCAAGTGTTTGGGAAAAGAGCCAGTTGTTACCAGGCCTTTTGGAAAACAATAAAACATACACAATTTCATATTGTTATCTATTGTAGTTTTTAAAATACCACATTTTCCCATTCATCAAAGGTCATCGCCACCTTAAATGTAACTTCGCCAAAAAATAAAATAAAAAAATAAAATAAAATGCCTACCTACCTACCCAATTTTTTTCAGCAATGTTACAGTAAACACAGGTATAATTTTATTTGGCCTCATTTGAACTGATACTCTTTTTGACAGACGCTAGTAACGACCATCACACAATTTTCTAAGCGTTATCATTCTATTTTATCTTATGATAATTATTATAAAAATCACATTTTTATGCAGACAAAACTTTGTACTTTCAAAATAAATTCACAACCTTTCTTCACCACGACTTGCAACTACGCATGCGATTGTTTTGACATAGCACTTTCACCATGTGAATTAAAGAGGATCAAAAACATTGACATTTTGATACAAATGTGGAGATATAATAAATTTTCAGAAAGCATCATTCTTGAAGTTATCTCTGCTATGTCCTTGCTGTATATTTGACGGATGTTATACTTTCCATTTAGCTGAGAAGCGCCCCCATATCAATGTAAAGATTATTTGTTCGAAGTTACCTCAAACACATTTGCCATGGATGTAGAACAATGGCATCATGGCGTAACAGGAGTGAAAAATCGTAGAAAATCAAAACCTGTTAAAAACACTTCTAATAGCCACGAAGGTCAGGCTTTGGAGCAAAGTGGGTGGGGAAGGTTTGTTTTTTATTCCATAAATTCAGACCAAAATCAAACAAAGACAATTTCGTTCATGAACATTTAATAACATATAAATAATTACAATTTTCAATGAAAACTGGAGTGTTAATATGGTTAGTAATGAATGTAAAATTGTGGCGTTAGTGAAATTCTGGAATTTTCGCGAATACACGATACGTTTGTAACACGGCTATTATAACTTACACGCAAAAAATAATCAGAACTAATAATATAATTTAATAAAAGGAACGTTTAATTATATTCACGCACGTTCCAACCAACGAAAACCATCGTGAAATGTACGTAAATGCATTTTTCTCTGGCAAATGATGTTTATATCCGCATACTTACAATGGCGTCCTGTTTTAAAAAAGGGTTGGGGATAAAAGCCGAGTTATGCACGTATCGTACCTTTGACGGTTCGTACCCAGGTAAATAGGCGATTCGTACTGTGGCCATTGGACGTTCCGAACCCGGGCCATTCATAATTTTGATAGAGCATCATCAAAAAGACTGACCAATCAGTGAACAGAAATAAGACATACCAATACATTTTGGTAGGTGATAAACTCAGTCTTTATCCTTGATGTTCAACCAAGTTTACTGTTAAAATTAAGGTATCTACAGTATCATTTCTTTTAAAAAACCTGCACATTTAATGCACATTCATGCAAACTGATTTAATAAGTATGTCTTTCAAAATCAATATATTAAAAATGATCGTCTTTTTACTCTGCCAAAGATTTATAATTTACTATAGAACCTAAGGATAAAAACTGATTAAGACAAATTTTATCACCTACTGAACAAAAGATAAAATTTTAACATCTCTGCAATGAAAAATTATGAATTGTACGTTTCGTCATGGAGTAAGTATACTTACTCCTCAGGGAGCTATACTTACTCCTCAGGGAGTAAGCTGAAGAGTAAATATACTTACTCCCTGGTTTCGAGTAAGCTGAAGAGTAAATATACTTACTCCCTGGTTTCATATTGCAGTTTGTGTTCTGTTTATAAATGTTGTAGTTTTTACATTCATTTCTAAAGCCACACACCTTAATCTTGAAGTTTGTATCAGCCAGGGGTTCAGGAGAACTAGCTCAGAAAAAAATTGTGGTATCAAAATCCTTTAAAGAGCCATAACTCTGCCAAATATCTGTAAACCGGAATGTGACGATGATATGCACAACTAGGTTTGGTGCTGATCATCCCTGCAAAATTTCATTGAAATCTGGTAAGGGGTTCAAGAAAAGTAGATCAGACAAAGTTTGTGTACTAAAACCTTTAAAGGCTCATAATTCTGCCAAAAAAAATCATTTAACCAGAATACGGCAATGATTTGCACAACTAGACATGAAATTGATCATCCCTAAAAAGCTTCGTTTAAATCCGGCCAGGGGTTCAGGAGAACTAGTCAGAACAAAATTTGTGTATTAAAACCTTTAAAGGGACACACGGCAATCTTGAAATATTTGAAATGGCTGTCTTGATTTATATATGCAGTATCATTTTTACTTTTACCCTGGTGACATTTACATCAATAAAGTATTCACTATTTCGTCTTATTTATGCTATTAGTTTTAATATATTACTGGTGCAATAATAAAAAAAAGTCCTATATAAGTCTATGTAAAAGTGTGACCCTCGGGGCGTGGACAAATTTGACCCC
This sequence comes from Cyrtodaria siliqua, assembly GCA_037043455.1. Lineage (NCBI taxonomy): Eukaryota > Metazoa > Mollusca > Bivalvia > Adapedonta > Hiatellidae > Cyrtodaria > Cyrtodaria siliqua. The sequence goes on along the minus strand of JAWPHD010013857.1, from coordinate 30,898 downwards.
ACGGTCACCATTTGAACAAACTTAGTAGAGGACCATAAGCTGATGCTACATGTAATAAATGAGAGCTCTGTACCATGTGGTTCCAGAGAAGAAGATTTTTTTCAATTTCTCCGTATACAAGCCTATGTAAAACTGTGACCCCCGGGGTGGGGCCAAATGTGACCCCTGGGTCACTATTTGAACAAACTTGGTAGAGGACCATAAGCTTATAACAAATGCAAAATATTAAACCTCTGACTTTTGCAGTTCCAGAGATTTTTTAAAGTTTTTCCCTATACAAGCCTATGTAAACTGTGATCCCCGGGGCGGGCCCAAATGTGACCCCAGGGTCACCATTTGAACAAAATTGGTAGAGGACCATAAGCTTATAGCAAATGCTAGATGGTACTACATACCAAATATGAAAGCTATAGGCCTTGTTTGTGACATATAGATTTTTCAAGTATTGCTTACATAACTGTATGTTAACATGTGACCCCCAGGGTAAGGCTCCCGATGAACAGGGCATAATTGTCACAGGTCCATCACATGCTGCAAAGCAATAAATGCTCTAGGGCTAGGCATTTTAGTTTTTGAAAAGATTGTTCAAGTTTACTCCATCCGGTACCGTGCTCTGGTGAGCTGAATAGGGGTCAAAATTGTGGCCTCTGGAGTGCCCACAAGAAAATTCCAATATTGACCTAGTGACATAGTTTTTTGATCCCATGTGACCCATTTTGAAACTTGATCAAGATATAATTCAGATAAACAATCTGAGAAAGTTTCATCAAGATCTGGTCAAAAATATGATGTCTAGAGTGTACACAAGGTTTTTCAAGTATTTGACCTAGTGACCTAGTTTTTGACCCCATGGGACCCATTTTCGAACTTGACCAAAATATAATTAAGACAACATGTCGACAAAGTTTCATCAAGATCGGGTCAGAAATATGGCCTCTAGAGTGTACACAAGGTTTTTCAAGTATTTGACCTAGTGACATAGTTTTTGACCCTGTGTGACCCATTTTCGAACTTTAGCAAGCTATAATTGAGACAAATATTCTGACAAAATTGCATCAAGATCGGGTCAAAAACAAGGCCTCTAGAGTGTACACACGGTTTTTCCAAAGTTTGACCTAGTGACCTAGTTTTTAACACCATGTGACCCATTTTTGAACTTGACCAAGATATAATTAAGACAAACATTTTGACAAAGTTTCATCAAGATTGGGTCAGAAATACGGCTTCTAGAGTGTACACAAGGTTTTTCAAGTATTTGACCTAGTGACCTAGTTTTTAACCCCATGTGACCCATTTTCAAACTTGACCAAGATATAATTAAGACAAACATTCTGACAAAGTTGCATCAAGCTCAGGTCAAAAATATGGCCTCTAGAGTGTACACAAGGTTTTTCCAATATTTGACCTAGTGACCTAGTTTTTAACTTCATGTGACCCATTTCCGAACTTGATCAAGATATAATTAAGATAAACAATTTGACAAAGTTTCATCAAGATTGGGTAACAAATATGACCTCTAGAGTGTACACAAGTTTTTTCAAGTATTTGACCTAGTGACCTAGTTTTTAACCCCACATGACCCATTTTCGAACTTGACCGAGATTTCATTGAGACAAACATTCTGACAAACTTTCATGATAATTGCATCAGAAATGTGGCCTCTAGAGTGTACACAAGCAAAAGTTAACGGACGGACGACGGACGGACGGACGACGGACGGACGACGGAAGACGGACAACACACCATCCCATAAGCTCTGCTGGCCCTTGGCCAGTAGAGCTAAAAACAGGCAACTAGAAAACGTGTCTGGGGAGAACATGGCAGAAATACAGATAACTAGAAAATGTGCATGTGGAGAACACGACAGAAATACAGGCAACTAGAAAATGTGGCATGCTGAGAACATGGCAGAAATACAGGCAACTAGAAAAATTGTCTGGAGAGAACATGGCAGAAATACAGGCAACCAGATAATGTGTCTGGGTAGAACATGGCAGAAATACAGGCAACTGGAAAATTTGTCTGGGGAGGACATGGCGGAAATACAGGCAACTAGAAAATGTGTCTGGGGAGAACATGGCAGAAATACAGGCAACTAGAAAATGTGTCGGGGGAGTACATGGTAGAAATACAGACAACAAGAAAATGTGGCCTGCGAAGAACATGGCAGAAATATAGGCAACTTGAAAGTGTGGCCTGCAGAGAACATGGCAGAAATACAGGCAACTGGAAAATGTGGCCTGCAGAGAACATGGCAGAAATACAGGCAACTACAGAATGTGGCCTGCGAAGAACATGGGAGAGAAAACAGGCGACTAGAAACTTTGTCTATGCGACACGGACGCTCCACTTTGATTTTTTTTAAATATATCAAGATTAAAGTTCTCTGGCCATGTTTTGTTTTATGAACATGTTTATGTTTATTTAAATCGAAATCAATACACAACAGTATATATATATACAATTCACACATCGCAATATCTGTGAAAAACGAGAATAAGATTTTATTTGATGACGTAATACACTTTGAACAGGTAAATTAATCCACAGGTAAATGTATTTATCAATTATCTGGCAATAGTTGTGCAGCTATACACTTCAAATTTACCTCATTTTCCCGTGCACGCACGCAGTGGTAAAAGTAGTATCTACGTCATGCAAATAATACTTATTTTTACATACAACTTAGTAGCGCTTTTAAATATCTGTTCTCTCCGGGACTATCAGGAAATGTTGATATGATATTTAAGAGTTAAATTTGTTAATTGATAATACAACAAAAAGGGTGGCCATTCACCTTTAACAACTTATAAAATGAGTTTTGACATATTATAAATATAGACCAAATTAAAATAAACAACAAGAGGTCAATGACCTTGAAGCCCTACTGATTGATTTTGATTTCAGGAAGTAGTGACTACAAACTTGTTTTTGAAAAATTATTTTTAGCCGTGAAATTTTGCTAGGATCAATTAGACATCAAGAGCAACATTCCTGTGAAGTTTCATGAAAATCCGTCAAGTAGTTTCAGAGGAGTAGTCGCTACAAGTTTTCATTATATAACTCTATGTAAACAAAGATGGCCGCTGACAGCCATGTTTAACATCGAATCAAAACGATTTTTGACAAGGATCAACATCATGTCATGCTGATCATTTTAGAAAAAGTCCCATATCAATATCACTTATAGTTTTCAAGATGTCGCTACAAACTTGTATTTTGAAAATCTATTTTTAGCCATGGCGGCCATCTTGAATTTCCGGCCGACCTAAAATTTTGCTAGGATCAATTAGACATCAAGAGCAACATTCCTGTGAAGTTTTATGAAAATCAGTCAAGAAATTTTAGAGGAGTAGTCACTACAAGTTTTCATTATATAACTCTATGTAAACAAAGATGGCCACTGGCAGCCATGTTTAACGTCGAATCAAAATAATGTTCGACTCGGATAACCATCATGTCATGCTGATCATTTTAGAAAAAGTCCCATATCAATATCACTTATAGTTTTCAAGAAGTAGTCACAAACTTATTTTTTAAAAATCTATTTTTAACTGTGGCGGCCATCTCGAATTTCTGGCCGATCTGAAATTTTGCTTGGATCAATTAGACATCAAGGGCAACATTCCTGTGAAGTTTCATGAAAATCCGTCATGCTGATCATTTTAGAAAAAGTCCCATATCAATTTCACTTATAGTTTTCAAGAAGTAGTCGCTACAAACTTGTTTTTTAAAAACCTATTTTTAGATTTGGTGGCCATCTTGGATTTCACATCAACATGAATTTTTGCTAGGATCAACTAGACTTCATTGGCAACATTTCTGTAAAGTTTCATGAAAATCCATTCAGTAGTTTCAGAGGAGTTGTCGCTACAAAAAAAAAGTTTTTGGACAGACAGACGGACGCCACACCATGGCATAAGCACTGCTGATCTCTGATCAGTCGAGCTAAAAATGTCACTAACAAGTCAAGATGCACCCAAAGTTCATTCAAAGCTTATACTACAAAACCGTTTTTCGAAACTCATTCGCTATGAGACGATTAAAAGCATTGGTTTATTCACGTGTTCTTTAACAACCCGAGATTGAATATGCGTGAAATGATTTATGAGTTCCAGTAGGTAAAGACATATATACTGCGTCTATAGAGTTTGGATTTTCAAAATATATAAGATATAATTATATACCTTGTCATCAATAGGTTTAGAGACAGTATACATCTGTTGTAATTATTTCCTGTTGATTGCGGATTAGTGACTTTAAGTCAAGTGTGTGTTGTTTTGTGTTTTAAGGAATCTGTTTAGCTGAACATGACTTGTCGTCTTAATTTATACAATAGAAAAGTAGGTCACATTGACCTACTTATAGTAGGAATATATAGTATGCATAAGGATGCATCTGTGAATAAAGTTTTAACCGTGTTGGGCTATTAATCAGAGCTCCTCTGGCCCTTTTTTCCCTTTCGCAACCAATTTCGCCAAATGAAAAAGTTGGAGCCAAATTGGAGACATTGGAGCCAAAATTGGCTCAAAGATAGCATATAATATCGAAATTATTTTTATGTATTTTTAAATGAAATATGGCCCATGAATAAAGCAGTTAGTAATAATTATAATCATAAATTATATTTTTATTTTTTTATTTTACTCATTTTTTTACATAACAAGAGGCTTGGGCCTGTGGACGCTCTACTGGCTAACATGACTCTCAAACATCAATGAAGCGAGTGACTGCCATTTACGTGTTTTTGAAAGTTTCGGGCAAAATACAGCTTATCAACTAAATCAAGGGCTATAACTAAAGAATCTGGTAAAGCTTGATAAAGATCAGATGAAAAATGAAGGCCCTACCGTATAAACGAGGCAAAATATAGCATTTTTAACTAAATCAAGAGCCATAACTCCTCTGTTACTGGTCCGAATGGTCCAACATAGAGCTAAAAAAAAATTATAAAAAAAAAAAAAAAAAAATAAATAAATGAATAAATAAATAAATCAATCAATAAACAAACAAAACAATTAAAAAAAGAAAGAAAAAAATATATTAAAATATAAAAAAAAAAGTCATAAAATCTGGTAAAGTTTGGCAAAGATCAGATACAAAAACAAGGGCCATAACTCTGGTGTAACTGACCCAATTCAGCTGATTTTCGAACTTGTTCAAGCTATAATTAGTATTAACAATCTGTACAAGTTTGGTAATGATCAAATAATAAATGAAGGTGCTACAGCGTTCACAAGGCAGAAAAGAGCAATTTTCAGAAAAGACAAGGGCCATAACTCCAGTGTTACTGATCCGATTTGGCTGGTTTTCGAACTTGTCCGAGCTTGGCCAGTAGAGCTAAAAACAAGGGCCATAACTCTGGTGTTACTGACCCAATTCAGCTGATTTTCGAACTTGTTCAAGCTATAATTAGTATTAACAATCTGTGCAAGTTTGGTAATGATCAAATAATAAATGAAGGTGCTACAGCTTTCACAAGGCAGAAAATAGCAATTTTCAGAAAAATCAAGGGCCATAACTCCGGTGTTACTGATCCGATTTGGCTGGTTTTCGAACTTGTCCAAGCTTTCATTGATATTAACAATCTGTGCAAGTTTGGTAAAGATCAAATAATAAATGAAGGTGCTAGTGTTCACAAGGCTTAATATGGCATTTTTCAGCAAAACAAGGGCCATAACTCCGGTGAAATTATACCGATCTGGCTGGTTTTCAAACTTGTCTGAGCTTTCATTGATATTAACAACCTGTTAAAGTTTGGTAAAGATCGGATGAAAAATGAAGGCCCTAAAGTGGTAACAAGACAAAAGACGGACGACGGACAACTCGGCATCCCATAAGCTCTGCTGGCCCTGGCCAGTAGAGCTAAAAATGAAACTTATTAATCTGGAAATGTTTCAGTTTCGAAAAAAATATTGTACATGTATACAAGTATAAAATCTTATCTAGAATTATACAGATCACTGGTTTATTTTATCATGTCAGCTATAATCAAAGCCTAATGTATACTTAACACCAAATATGTGTATTTCACACCTCATCATGGACAAGTGTTGCCTTCTGGACTTGGAAATAAAAGGCGCTAATTTTGGCAGAGTTATTAGGCGATATACAGGGGAAAATTAAGGGGTATGACGAGATTGGAAAGTAATACACAACATTCATGACAGACATTGGATATTTCTTTCACCGATCACATTCGCCAAAGTTGTTTTTTTATCGCCACTTTTATTATTTTGTCTCATTTGGCTCCATTTGCGAATTCCAGAGGAGGCCCTGTTAGTGACTCAGAAATGGACCTCACGAAAACCTAAACCAGAATCACTCGAATGTAGAACGTTAACTTGTGAGATATATTTTACCTCTTCGTGGCCAGCTACCACTTTACAGTCTGTACACAAATAGTTGGCGATGTGACACACAGGTTCCTCTATACCCAGCTTCTGTCTACAGTATTCACGTGCTGCAACCATCGCTGTGAGAAGTTTTGTTTTGTGATCGCAGAACACTGTCAGCATGCCACTCGGAACGACCTCCGATGCTTTCTGCATGGCCTCAGCCCTTGCCTTGATTAGCAGTACAGCTGCAATTTATATAAAAAAAAAATAATAATAATTTAACATGTCAACATATAATTCAGGCAGGTAAATCAGAACTAGAAGGCCACGGCCTGCATGTAGAGCCCTGTTACGAGGAGTCCCGATTTTAACAGTTGGGGATGCATGTCGTAGCAGAGACCAAGTGTGATCTATAGTTCGACCAAAGTAGGCCTCACTGACCCAAAATTTTTCACATGATGGTAGATGCATGTAAGGGACAATGTGATCAAGTCTGGTGAAAATCCTGTTGCAAGAAAGAAGTAAGATACACATGTCACAGCGGAGACCGGATCATGGGATGTGACCCGAAAGTTTGTACATGATGTTGATGCATACATGTATGATGAACTTGGGTGAAAATCCTGCAAGAAAGAAGCAAGTTACGAATGTTGTAGCGGAGACCTGAAGTGACCCATATTTCGTTGAAAGTACTGAAATTATGCACATGATGTGACAGATGTTAGATGCATATAAGGAACATTCTGGTGAAGTCTGGGGAAAATCCTGCAAGAAAAAAGCAAGATACACATGTTCATGATAAAAATGTCATATCAATCAAAATATTGTTATCAACGTGGCGTGTTGTTATCAACGTGACGTGTTGTTATCAACGTGACGTGTTGTTCACCACTGATTCTCAATGAGATTGTTATCAACGTGACGTGTTGTTCACCACTGATTCTCAATGAGATTGTTATCAACGTGACGTGTTGTTCACCACTGATTCTCAATCAGATTGTTATCAACGTGACGTGTTGTTCACCACTGATTCTCAATCAGATTGTTATCAACGTGACGTGTTGTTCACCACTGATTCTCAATGAGATTGGGCTAAAATGCTTAAATTAACCCTGATGCGTATGATAGCACATATTACCATGCAGAATAAATTTCCTAGTAAAAAAGGAGTGATTTCTAATGGCATTCATTACAGAATATATGATTATTTATCAATGTAAAGTCAGATCCTAGTCGCCCACGAAAAGCCAAATGTCCCCACTTAATGATGTAATAAGAAAGGATACCAACTATCTTCAAACTTGAGGACTCCACTGTACACTAGAGCTGCGTATTCTCCCACACTAAATCCTGCGCATCCTACAACAGTGTCCAACACCTAGAAATTGAAAGAAATAATTCCAGTATATATGCTGTAGTGTTTGTTTTTTATATAAACTTTATTAACCTATTAAATAAACTAATTTAAATATATATATTTGTTGATATCATCAGATACAGAACAGACAGAAAACATATATAAATTCATAAGTAAACGTTGTTTTTTTAGATTTGACATGAAATGTTGAAGGTCAGCACTTAAAAAGAGGGTTGGTATGGAAACTGGAACCACAATTTTATTTGGCCTAAGACCAATATGTTTTAAGGTTTTAATAAACAGTGCAATAAAATCTGTTGCATTTTTATTTTTTTAATTTGTGTTTTAAAATATGTACGGTAGCCTATCTAGCAGAGCAGGCTTCGACACTAACGGTGGCCCCTGGGCCCTAGGACTGTATTTTTCACATTGGGCCTTTTATACATGTAAGTTGGGAGCCCTGCTGGCTCCTTGAAATACAGGGGTTAATAAAGATAGAAAAATAAACATATGCAAGTAAAATCAAATTATTTTTCAAAACTCCGATACAAATCTACGTTTTGTTTAATCCAGTAGGTTTATAGTTTAATAGAGCAAAACATATACCGGATTTTTTTGCAATCGAAAAAACTTGACTTCTGCTTACTGTTTTGTTGTACAATGGTTATTTTACAAAACATGTGGCAGTATTAACCACTTGCCAGCCTGACCCCGGGCAAATAAAAAATGAAGAAAAAAGGGAAACTTCAAGAATATATCTGAAATTAAAAAAGAGGTTCTTTTAACCAACTTGGAAAGTAAGTTTTCCATGACTATTTTACGACGGAGATGACTGGTAATACAGTAATACAGAGTTATAAATCGGGGAATAATAATACAGCGGTAATCAGTTAGCTGCAGTAGTAGATATTAAATTTGCACATATACGTAATTATTCGACCTAGACAGTTTTGATACGTTTTTGTTGTGTAATTTTACAGTTATTTGGTGAGTTAGTTTCTTTAAGCATCAAACAAACAAACAAACATATACCCCAGGATGGTCTGCTTTTAACTTTTCCACAGCTGCTAATGATGTAACCATGACTGCTGGTTGGCAAAAAACAGTCTTATCAAGTTTATCCTTTGGTCCATTTATACAAATGTTTAACAAATCATAACCTAATATATCACTGGCTTTATCGAACATATCTATAACACCTGGATACGACAATGTTTTTTGTCCCATTCCTACAAACTGACTTCCTTGTCCCGGGAATAGAAGTATTGATGTGGTCTGTGGGTCGATTGAGGGTCTATAGGCATGTTGTTCCTGATTACGACGCTTATGAGCTGCGATATGAGCTGCTTGAACAGCATCTGAAGGGAACTCAGGATTTGGAATTTCATCCACAATCGCATCCTCTACAGCTGACCTCAGGTCGATGTCACTAAATGCTGATTTTTTTGCTGAAGTTTGTGGTGTAGTTCGAGTACCATATTCAAGATCATCAATTGTAAGGTTTCTATCCTTCAGACGCTTTCTTATTCTTTCAGGTATATATTGACCTTTCGTGACTTTTTCACCACTGTCGCCAGCGTCTTTTTCACCACTGTCGGTAGGGTTTGAAACAGAAAATAATCTCTGACAAATAGATCCATGTTTGATCACCAAATGCCTTACTAAAATGCTTCGCATTGACAAAATTAAACAAGATGACATTTCGATTTATCTCTATTTTAAAGATTACTGAAACACAATTATCTGGTGTTGAAACCAATATCACAGTTTGCAAGCTATATAGCCTAGAAATACAAAATATACAATTGTCAACATTTTCAGCATGTTAAAACCTCGTAAAGTGGTCTGTAGCTGTCGTAAACTATGTGTAGTCCGTAAGAATCGCTACTCGTCATATTTACTTGCGTTAGAGAATAACGATAATCATGAAATTTAAAAAAAGAGCACCTCGATTTATTTAATCTAGATTTAATATGAACTAAGGTAAAACCTTGAGGCCAGCACGGGAAACGTTTTGAAAAAAATACGTATTTCTTCTTCTTCTTCTTCTTCTTCTTCTTCTTCTTCTTCTTCTTCCATGGTAAGAACCAGGTTCTTCAAAGAACGTAATCGGTTCTGTGGGGTCATGCATGGCGGACGAGCTCAGCAAGTGTCTCAATTGGTTATTTATATTTAAAACCAGTAAAAGAGAATGTTTTTATAACTATGTACACGGAGACTGCTGGCAGGTCTGGCAGACAGGCTGACTCTGAACTCCTCTAGGGTGTCTGCAGAGGTGACATGGAGCGGTAGTTGGTTCCAGTCCCCGATCGTTCTAGGGAAGAAACTGTTGTGGTATGCCTCTTGTGTGGTTCTTTCTTGGAAGAATTTCTGTTGGCCTCGTGTACGACTGTCACTTTGTCTGAGGAAGTTTTCTTTATTAACATCGACAAGTCCATGCTGAATCTTGAAGAGCATAAGCAGTATACTTATGTGTCGCCGTTCTTCAAGGCTCTCCCGTTTAAGCTCATGTAGCATATTTGTTACGCATCAAGGGGTTCTGTCTGTATAGCTGTTGCATACATAGCGGGCAGCTCTACGCTGGACCTGTTCGATAGCCTTGATGTCACATTGGCAGTATGGGTCCCAGACTCGGGCGGCGTACTCCATGGCGGGGAGTACCGTTGTGGTGTATGTGGCTACTTTCACAGGTCTGGTGCACTCCTTAAAGTTCCTTCTAAAATATCCTATAGTTCTGTTGCCCTTACCAACAACATTGTTGATGTGTTTATTCCAGCTCATGCTGTCAGACAGTGTGTCTCCTAGGTACTTGCTGGCGTCGACTGCTTCGAGCACGTGTCCGTTTAGCTGGTATGTAGTCTATATCAGTCGCTTTCTGTTGCTTGGCGATATGCGGATTACATTGCACTTTGTCGTGTTAAAACTCATCTGCCAAGTCTTTTCCCAGTCCTCCAGGGCTGTGAGGTCTTGCTGCAGTAGGTAACTGTCATGGGTGTATTTATGGCACGGTAGATTAAGCTGTCATCCGCAAATAAACGTGCATCTGAAGATGTGCACAAGTCTGGTAAGTCATTGATGAAGGCTAAGAATAGGAAGGGACCTAGTACTGTGCCCAGAGTACATCAGTCTGACTCTCGGCTGAGTGTATTCCTTCTAATACAACTGTCTGTTTACAGTTTCCAAGAAACGCCTGGATCCATTTGCTGGTGTTTCCTCTCACTCCGTAGTAGCCTAGTTTGTAGAGCAGTCTGGAGTGGGGAACTTTGTCAAATGCTTTCGCAAAGTCGAGCAGGATCACGTCCACTTGCTGGCCTTTCGCTAACCGAGATGCAATCCCTTGAATCGTTGTTATTAGCTGTGTCTCACAGGAGCTGTGTTTTCTAAAGCCATGTTGGTTGTCCTTAAGTATGCTATGCTTGTCGAAGTGGGTCATTATTCTACTGTGGATTATGTGCTCTAACAGCTTACATGTGATGGATGTCAGGGATACAGGACGGTAGTTTTCTGCTTTGTGTTTCTCCCCTTTCTTGAATACTGGGATAATCCATGCATCTCTCCAGTCCTATGGCACTTTGCACTTATCAAGGGAGTACTGGTATATTGCTGTTAGTATTGGGGCTTGCTCTGCTGCAGCTGCCTTAAGGACAAAGGCTGGGATAGAGTCTGGTCCTATAGCTTTGTGGCTCTTCAATCCTACCAGTAGCTTGTAAACTTGCCATGTGACCCTTATTTCCGGCATAGTCTGGTAAGGGCTTGGTCCCTTGTGTGGAGTGGAGCTTGTATCCTTCTTGGTAAATGGTGAGTGGAACTGTTCATTAAGGATGTGCCTTGCTTTGGCCGTCGCTCGTTAAAAATCCGTCTGAGTTTTTGAGTGGTGGTACTCCATAGACTCCTGTCTCTTGCTCTTGATGAAGGACAAAAATTGCTTAGGGTTTTCTTTGAGGTTGTCGCTCATTTCTTCCATGTATTTCCTGTTGGCACTTCTTGCTTCCCACTGGACTTCTTGTTGTAGTATCTTGTACCTATCTGAGTCTCTCTTCTTGCCTGTTTTTATGGCTTTCTTGTGGGGCCCCCCGCTTCCGGTTCATTGCCTTCTTTATGCTGGAATTCATCCAAGGGTGGGTGTAACGGGGCATGGTAAGCATGGGTCGGAGTTGGCTCCAACGTCAGATAAGTCGCCAATTATGTCCGCATTCTTCCACAAGTAGATAATTTTACGTCTTGCTGGCATGGGACGATAGGGGGCAAGTGTAGGGTCGAAGAGGACAATGTCGTGGTCACTATTACCAATAGAGGGGAGGGGTTTGGATCTCAGTTTGTAGCTAGGATGGGACGTTAGGATGAGATCTAATGTCTTATCTTTCCTGGTTGGAAAATCTACCAGTTGTTCGAGCCCGTTGTCAGCTGCAATGTCAATGTAGGTTTGATTTACCCTAGATGGGTATTGGTTTCCATTGATGCTCAGATCATTCCAGTTGATGTCAGGGAGATTAAAGTCTCCGCCAATGAGAAAGATGTTTTTCGTGTTGCCTGTTTTGAGTGATACAATTTCCTCTTTTGTTCTCTTTAGATAGTGCTCATCTGTCTTGTTGGGTGGTCTGTAATAGGATGCTATGTTCATGGATTTTTTTTATCATCAACCCTGATGGTGGTACTAATGAGTTCCGTCTCTGCACTTTTGTATATGTTTCCCAGGAGAAGGCTCTTTTTGGCTGCTATTAAAACTCCGATTAAACTTTGTTTATAAAACAGTTGTTATATATAACATACTGTAGTTCTAACATATATTCTAAAATAAACTATGGACATATATCTAAATATATATATATATATATCAATGAGTAAACTTTAAAAAATATGAAAATCAAAGAAAAACAAACAATAAAAACAAAATGTCAAAATAACTTGAAAGCAGTTCAATAATAAACATTGATAATTGCAATGTACAATCGGAAAGTGATAAAAAAGAATAAAAATATCGGACAGGGAAAGCAGCATTCAAGGACGACAGTCAACCACAAAACGCAAAAACAAACACGCAAACAGACAAATGAAAAGATAAAAGTAATAAAAAATGCAAACGACATCACAAACACAGAAGGGTTGATAATAGGGCTACCGCCTTGGAACGGTCAGTGGCAAAGATGTGTTTACCATGACTTTATTTTTACTAAAAGACAGGCACAAAATAGGTTCAAGACATGTTTTGATAAAAATTAATTAAAATTCTCCATTTCTTTTAAAACTCCCTCTCTCTGTCTCTATTTTTGTTAATATAAAACCTGTAATTCGGAATACCTGTGTGAATAAATTTATCTGTGAGTGTCCGTGGGTCAGGTCAGCCTGCTATATTGAGATTTTACCTTATTTTCACTAGGTGATTAAAGTTGTGTTACTCGGTTTTTATAGAAATACAGTCAACTAGAAAATGTGGCTTGCGGAGAATAGGTTCTGTAGTAAAATAAAAAATCTTTGGCAGAGTAAAAAGATGATACTTTTCAAGAATCGGTTTTGAAGGATACATATTTTGAATCAATTTGCATAAATGTTTATGAAATATGCAGGGTTTCAAAATAATCACACTGTAAATGCCTTAATTTTAACAGTAAACTTGGTTTATCACCTACCAGAATGTAGAGGTATCATGTCAAATTTCTGCTCACTGATTGGTCAGTTTATTTTAATGATGCTTTGTCAACATTATGAATTAGAGTACAAAGAAATAAACGGCTTCTAATTCGATTATTATTTAAAAAATACACTGACTGAGATTTTGGCGAATATTTCAAAAAACATATTTTGAAGCTAATGTTTATCTTTAATCGACCTATTCTGCCCAGACCGATTTTTTCTAGTAAGACACATTTAAGTATTAATTATAATATAATACTATTTAAGTATTATCCGATAAAATTGTCGATCTGTTATTTATTTCAGAAACGAAGTTAGACGCTTCCTATCGGGACTCATTGTTTGAAGTATCTGGTTACAAACTCCATAGGCATGACCGAAACCAGTATGGTGGAGGTATCGCATCTTATATCAGGTCGGAAATACTATCAAGGCGTAGAAATGATATAGAATCAGACAACTTCTTTAGAAAGTATTGTTTATGAAGTAATTTTAAACAAAACAAAATTTTGCTTTTTATGCGTAGCCTAGCTCAAATGATACTATTTTCTTTGATGATCTGGGTAAAATGTTAGATAGATGTATCGCTTTGTATGACCACTATGCTGTGATCGGGGATCTAAATTATGATTTATTGTCTGACACTAAGGGAAAGTTACTTGTTGATTTTTGTGAACTTTTCAACATATCAAACATAATTAAAACCCCATCTATTTTATGAAAAATGTTGTCCATCGCTCTTAGATGAATTTTTAACAAACTCAAAGTCTTTGTGTATTAAAACTGCAATTTTGTAACTGGCATTATTGATTGTCACTATTTGATAAGCACATACAGTCTGTAAATAATGTTTATAATGTTTTGAAACCGATTTAAACAGGGCCATAGACGAGCACTGTCCCTCAAAGAAGCCTACAGACGAAATAATCAATTACCATACGTGAACAAAGTCCTTAAAAAAGCAATCTATTGTAAGAAAACGTGTCATAATAATGTTTTGACAAATAAAAACTCTAAAACATGGGAACAATACAGACAGAAAAGAAATCTAGTTACCAAACTAAAAAATAAATCAATAAATAATTACTTTTGGAAAGATGTACTGGTGGATGAAAATTTTCAGATTTTAAACAAAATAGTTTTGATTTTAAACAAACTGATCAGAAAACTGTTTCTAAAATAACTGACTATTTTAATGTAAAGAAAGCTACTGGGGTAGACAAAGTATCTGTCAAAGTCTTGAAACTAGGTAAATCCTCTTTAGCACCTAAATTTACTAATCTTATTAATAACTCAATCTCTTTAGGTTTTTTTCCTGACAGACTAAAAGCAGCCCAGGTAACTCCCCTATTTAAGAAAAACGACGCTCTTTCCAAAACCAACTATAGACCTGTAAGTATACTCCTCGTCCCATCTAAAATATTTGAAAATGTCTTGTCGAACCAATTGTCTGATTTTTTCTGCTCATTTTTTGATAAATTCTTACGTGCTTTTTGGAAGGGCCATGGGTGCCAAACAACTCTGTTAAAACCACGAGAAGACTGGAAGAGTGCATTTGACTCTAACCAATATGTTGCTGCAATACTAATGGACTTATCAAAAGCTTTTGAATGTTTACCACACAATATACTCCTTTTCAAACTTGCGTCATATGGTCTTAAGAAAATTCAATCAAACTTATGACAAGCTATCTTTCATGTAGAAAACAGCAAGTTAAAATTGGCAAAATCGTTAGTAGCTGGGAAGAAATAAGTAAGGATGTACCCCAAGGATTTATTCTTGGACCCCTTCTTTTTAACGTTTTTATAAACGATACTTTTTATTTCATCAATAAAAGTGACATTTACAACTATGCAGATGACAACACCCTTTCCTTTCCCAGTCCAAATTTTGAAACGTTTATGGAAACTCTTCAATGGGACGGCGACATTCGTTTGGACTGGTTTAATTTTAATTGTATGCAGGCTAATCCGGAACAAAAATCAAGCGATAAAAAGAAAACATTTTTAAAATTGGCAATGCGACTATAGAATGTGATGATGTGGTGAAATTACTCGGAGTTGACATTGATTTCAGATAAACTTTTGACAACACATTTCAATCACATTTCAAGTATTTGTAGAAAAGCTAGCCAGCAGCTAATCATACTAAAAAGAATAGGTAAAAACTTACGTACACTTAGCAAACATACTAAGCAAACATACTATTTTTTTACACATATGTTCTCTCAAATTGTTTTCCTCTATTCCGGCATTTTTGCTCCAAAACAAACTCACAGAAAATTGAAAAAGTTCAAGAGAGATCCCTCAGACTTTTATATTCGGATTATTCTAGTTCATATGAAGAACTGTTAAACAAGGCCAAACTTCCCTCCTTACATGTAAGAAGAATGGGGACTGTGGCACTTGAAACTTTCAAAATTATAAAAAATCGAGCTCAACAAGTTCTCTCGGACTTAGTAGTTAAAAAAGAATCTAAATATAACTTCAGATATACAAATATTCTTCACATTCCACAGGTTCGTACATCAAATTATGGTAAGAATTCCTTCCGGTATGCTGCCCCTTTCCTGGGGAACTTAGAAAACTCTCTAATTTTAACCAGTTTAAAAGGCAACTTTCACATTGGGATGGTAATCACTGTAAATGTAACGTTTGTAAATTATAACTATATAGTACCCTAGCATTAGCATTTATTTGTTTACGTTGTATCCTGCATGTATATAAATTATGCTTTCACTGTGGTAGCTTTATGTATTACCTGCTTTGCTAGTTTTGCTTATTATTATCAACTTTTGTCAGATTTGATTATTCTCAAGCATTGTTAGCATTGCTAGTGTTGCCACTATTAGTTTTGCTATTATTACTTTGCTAGTTTTTGCTTAATAGTATTATGTTTGTCTGCTTGGCTTAAATTCCTTCAGTATTCTGTATTGTCTATGTTGCCGTTATTAAGTGCTTACTGTCTGCATGCAGTCAGTGTCAATCAGTTCTCTTCATATCTGATATAAGGTGATAAGAGTTTTAGCACCTTTTTAACTTAAACGCTTTTGCTCTGTATTATAAAATTCAGTTTTGAATAAAACATTCTTAACTAGCTCTTAACAGAGTGCATCATGTGGCTTGTGCAACATTTGCCAAAGTTGTCGTCTGTAGGATTGACATTGGCTGTATATATGAATCTTTAATTTTAAATTGTACATAATTAAAGTTCTTTTTGCATAATTAATGTATCATGTAATACTAGATTACTTACAGATTGCACATCCCTCTTAGGTCCGAATTGGGCTTTGTGTTATGCTTATATGTGTTTTGATCATGCGTAAAATGCATCAATGTTTTATTAGACTTTAAATCAGCTCGTAAATGTGCTTTTTGCTTGTATTAGACTAATGCCATTTCAATCATTCTTAGATCGTATAGCTATTTTATTTTTATGTTGACTCTATTCTTTATGTTCTTAGTCACCATGGTCACCAATACCAGTAGTGGATGAAACAAAATTCCTTGGTCTTATTTTCGACCAGTAAATTAACATCTATACCATACCTTAAATATTTGAAGGCCAAGTGCCTTAAAGCTCTTAATTTACTTAAAGTTGTTGCAAACACTAATTGGGGAGCAGATCGTAATGTACTTTTACAACTTTATAGATCTCTTATCAGATCCAAACTGGACTACGGCTCAATAGTGTATGGATCGACTCGCAATTCATACTTGCAGTTGCTCGATCCTATACATGATCAAGGATTACGACTCGCCTTGGGTGCCTTTCGTACATCACCAGCCGAAAGTCTATATGTTAAAGCTAATGAACCATCACTGTCTCATAGACGGGACAAATTAGCCCTTCAATATGCCATTAAATTAAAATCTAACCCTTCAAACCCAACTTTCGAGAATGTTTTTAATCCTAGTTATGAACCTCTTTTTGATCGAAAACCGAAGGCCATTCGACCATTTGGTCTTCGTATTAAACCAAAAATAAGAGACACTGAAATCGACCTAAACTTGATTGCCAAGTACAAAGTACCACAAATTCCACCGTGGACGTTGGAAACACCAACAATTATTTTTGATCTTTGTAATAGTAACAAATCCAGTACAGACCCTACTGTCTTTCAAAGCAAATTTAAAGAAATTAAATCGAAATACAGTAACTTTCAACATATATACATAGATGGTTCTAAAGATGGAGATAAGGTAGCTGCAGCAGCTGTTGTTCACAAACACAGCATAAAGAGCCGCCTTCCTGACATGAGGCCTCTATCTTTTCAGCTGAACTTAAGGCAATATATTCAGGAATCTGATGATGACCATTTTGTAATCTTTTCTGATTCCCTTTCATCTCTTCAAGCACTGGGTAATATGAAACATGATAACCCAGTTGTGCTTCAACTTTTACAAAAGTACAATTCTCTTATAGTTGATAATGTTGTTATTTTATGCTGGCTTCCAAGCCATGTAGGAATACGTGGTAATGATAGAGCTGATAGTGCTGCTAAAACAGCATTAGGTTTACACATATCTAATGCCAAATCACCTTATACTGATTTTAAAAGTTGTATTAACACATATATTCGTAACTCTTGGCAAACCGCTTGGGATTTGTCAGTTAACAATAAACTCACTTCAATTAAACCTTTACTCGGAGAGTGGCGTTCTACTAGTAAACCCATTCGTCGAGAGGAAGTTGTCCGAGCCCGGTGCATGATAGTGCATACACGTTATACTCATTCATATTTATTACAAGGTGAGCAATTACCAGAATGTATACCCTGCTTTGTACCATTAACAGTCAAACACATCTTGTTGGAATGTGTAGACTTTGATCCTATGCGTCAGAGGTACTACAATGTTAATACCATGAAAGAGTTATTTGAAACTATAGATTTTAGTCTTGTTTTAGATTTCCTGAAAGGAATCAGGCTATATAAATCATTATAATATGTTCTTATATATATTTACTTATTTATATACCCGTTGACGGGCATTTGTTGATTTAAATATACAGTTTATATTACTACCATATCATCCCTTATTTGTCAATAGTTTTATCTTTATATATTTACATTAATTTTTAATTACTACTTCATTTCTTCATCTTTCATCAGTTTTTACGCACAATATGACCTATGTATGTGTCGACGTGCCGTAAAATACCATTCATTCATTCATTATCTTATCTTATCTTATGATACTGTCTCGTCGACCAAGCAAGTTACGTAAAATTACGCAAGAAGGACAGTAGTTTCCAGACCAAACTATTTCATCAGGACACTATTTCATCAGGCCAAGAACAAAAATAGTCGTGTTTCAGGTTCCCGACCGACCCTATATTTTATCCCGAACCTAACCTTTTTTTCAGGTTAGGGCACTGTATGTTTTCATTCTGGAGCAATTTTAAATTATATATATTAATATATACATCACTGAGGAACTCAAAATCAGACTTTAGAATTAAGTTTTCTGGTTGTAATTTCTACCTTCGTGTATTAAAAAAAAAATATCGATCTACAATCCTATTTTTTTGGAGCAGGAAACCTGAAACATGAATATTTTTTTCTTGGCCTTAGCAATAATTAAATTGAGCGGATCATGATGAAACGGAAACACATGGCTGACTTTTCCCGATTTGGATTGACACACATACTATTTCCAGATCGCCTCTAGTCCCTTTAATTTTTTGTGTTATCATACGACAACAGCAGTTATTCTGATACACCGTTTTCTTCTCACCGATTTTCCCGCGATTTTTGAACACGTGGTACACGCAAACAAAAACAAGGAAGGCACTTTACTACAATGTAAGATTTGTTGATGATTACTATGAGAATAAGCATATTTTGCATTTATGTTGTTACATTCATTCTTTCGTAACCTATCTGGTTGATTTTGATAATGTATCACCCGATTTCTTCTTCCAAGTAAAGAGCTGGGATCTTCATAGATCTATCGTAATTAGATCTGCGTGACCACAGCCGATCCACAGCCACAGGGACGTTGAATGCTCTTTTTAGACCCGATCCTCATTCCCACCTCTATACCAATATACAGAAAGAGAAGTTATGAGATTTTTATGAAGTTTTACCTCACTTAATTTCAAGTCCTGCTCTCGAAGTTTGCTATCAGTAACCAAATAAATAATGTACACATCGATACCAACAGTATGTGCCTGTGTCCAGTATTAGATGCACAACATGTATCTGAATTGAATTGAATGTTGTTTAAAGGCTCATCAACACAGTATAGGTTATTTAGAGCCGCACCAGAGAGAGGGGAAGGATACATAAGAATCCGAACAATGCCCTACTCTTATTATCGAACAGTTTCCTATGGTTATCGAATAGTTTCCTTGTTACAAGTCGCTAGTCAGACCCCTACTAGAGTATGCAGCCACTATTTGGGATCCCCATACAAAATCTAATATCAACAAGCTGGAGAACGTCCCAACGAAGAGCAGCACGCTTCTGTCACAGTGACTACCGCCGCACAAGCAGCGTGACAGACATGCTACAGGACTTGAATTGGGATCTACTACAAGCCCGTCGCCAACAAGCCAGAGCTGTCATGATGTACAAAATCGTCAACCAGCTTGTGGATATCCAAAACAACTACCTACTCATACCAGCCGGAGGCCACACCAGCAGGTTCTTAGTATCTTTTACCAGCATCAGTGCCGACAAGTACTCGTTCTACCCAGCTGGAATCCGCATCTGGAACAACCTGCCGGCCGAGGTCATCACTGCACCATCCCTTGAGGTATTCAAGACCGGGATGGCCGCACCATAGACCCAGGACAACATGTTTTTATCCTGTTTTTAACTGCACCTTGAACTTTCGATCACTCGTAAATATTCACCGTTGTACGAGGATGTTCCAGAGGAAACCAGCACAGTACTGGAAGAAGGTTCTTTAACGTGCTCGGAGGATAGACCGATACATGGGACCGCCCGGTTTACGCCTCGTCCCCCATCCGACGGATGAGGCTAAGGGAAAGTTTCTTGCCCAAGAACACACCGACGAAACTCTGTGGCACCAAACATGTATCTGAAGTCGAAAACAAAGTCCAACACTTGTTGATTACGTTTGCCTCCTAGCTAAAACACTCCATTTCCAGCACTACTACGCAAGTCCACGGGTCACACAAGTCCACGGGACACGTATGTCTTGTCGAATTACACCTTATTGCGCGTATCTTAGCGTAATGTCCAATCACAATTAGCATGTTCAGCATGGAAGATCGCTTTTGTTTTACACCATTTTACCGCAACAACATGCTGTCCGCCATCTCAAATAATAGAAGAGGGCAGAATGTTTCGGAAACGCTGATATTATACTCAACAGACTATCAGTCCGTGTTCACACATGAAGCAGGGGTTCCACTAATTTTCAAATCAAGGAAGTCCTTCATGTCAATTTTGGAAGTTCAAGGGAAAATTTAAGGAAGTTCACACTTAACGCGACATCACCGTTCGAATTAGTGTTTGTGTTAATAAAATATAAATAACTATGCATAGTTCATGTTCTTTAAATGTGTTTTTAAAACATTTAAAGTACATAATTTATGGATATTTTTTAAATTTATTAAATTATTTATTAAATTATTCATTAAATTAAAATATATTAAATAGCTTAATGTTTGTATTAAGTTTACTTTAAGTTTATTGAATTTATCATCATCATGATTCATCAATCATCATCATCATCATCAACAACAAAAATCATGGCCCTTTGAAATGTTGGCAACTTGCAGCTTGACACACTTTGCAGAACATACGCTTAGAGTCAGAATTGAAGTCGAGCCAATCAAACTGACGGAGCATGGCTTCTTGGAACACTTTTGGTCTACTACTATTATCCACCTTAGGTTTTTTAGCTGGCAGCTGTATTTCACAGGAACTTACAGTGTGCGCGGGCGCAGCATCATTTTTACGTTTTTGAGTGACACCGAAATGCAATAGAGAACGTTGCGACATTTTGACGCTTATGACGGTCTAAACTAAAGCAGACAATATTTAACCCTTTCTTAAATTTACTCATATTTTTACTCATTTTCATAAATAAAAGATGTTCTATTATGCTTTAAAATTGCTTCTCGCCGTATACAAACAATCATATAAATCGGCAGCTAAGATTTTATTCAAAACAATTACTCGATCGTCAAACTGTTGCATCTTCATAATCAGCTAATGTCTCGTAATCCGTTTGCCATTTCTACCTTTCATAATTAGTCAATCAGTCACAACGTCAAAGTAAAAAATCGCGCTGAATGCAAACAATCGCAAACAATCATTATAAATCGGCAGCGTAATATTTTATTTAAAACAATTACACGTTCGGATAAGGTATCTGTAATAAACAAACGGGTGCATAAAACGAACCTGCCTTTCATAATTAGTCAATCGGACTAACGTCAATGTAAAAATTCGCGCTGAATGCAAACAATCGCAAACATTCATTATAAATCGGCAGCGTATTCCGTAATATTTTATTTAAAATAATTAGGTGCATAAAACAAACCTGCCAATCATAATTATTCAATCAGTCATCAATTAAACGTAATCCACTTTAATCCCATTAATTAATTGCCACACTTCTTTGAACCCAGAAGCGATGTTTGTTTACATAATACTTGACACAATACACAATTCAATTTACACACGTGGCTAACCCCATAATAAAACTGGATCCAACCGGTTTCACCTGTCGAACGCTGTCACAGTAACACAGTGGGTGTTAATTTAATCGCTTTACAACTTGGCTGTGCAGCGTTTGGATGTAATTGGACCCGATGGGCGGAGCTATATCGGTGATTTAAGCAATTTGACACTGACAGCTGTACGCCCGCGGTATAGAAAGTCGGCGTACATTGATGTTTTTGGAAGTTCAGTGTACGTCTTTGATCTCAATTTTCGGCGTACAACTCAAATTTCCGGACGTAATATACGGCCGTACGGCCATTAACGGAACCCCTGATGAAGACGATGACCAGATTCCAGAACCGGAGGGCTCTTCATTCCCTGATATGCTGGATATCACCGTAACTGAGGAAGGTGTCAGAAAATTGCTGCAGAAGAGCAATCCACAGAAAGCATCAGGCCAGACATGATACCTGCACGCATACTAAAAGAGTGTTCGGACCCGCTTGCTCCTTTACTCACCATCATCTTGAAAGAAACCTACACACAGGAACTGTGCCAGAAGACTGGAAGCAGGCCAATGTCTCCGCAGTGTTCAAGCAGTGATAGCATTGTGAGGTAGCTAACTACCGCCCTGTTTCACTGACCTGACTGTCTTTGTGGTACGATGTTGGAGCATATTGTAGTAAGTAACATCCAGAAGCATGTAGAGCAATACAGCATCTTAACAAACTGACAGCATGGTTCCCGGATGAGAAGGAGCTGCGAGACACAACTAGTCACTTTAGCCCACGAATTTGCCTCTGCACTAGACACAGGTCTACAGATCGACATGGTCATACTTGACTTTTCAAAAGCATTTGACCGTGTTCAGCACCGAAGTCTACTCAAAAAACTACATCACTATGGCCAGTGATTTTTGTTTCTTATTTTTACCGTCGAATATCGGTACTTTCCCCTAGCAAATATCGTAATATCGTTGAATATCCTCGAGTTTTGTTTTGGAGTGCACTGTTTACGATATTGTAGAGATTGAAATAAACAATTACCATGATCAAATTTGAATAAATGTTACTATTATATTAGGCCCATAGTGGGTATACTGGTGTTTTTTCAAATTTTGACATACTTCTTTCCGGACTTAATCGTCTTTATCCGGGCTTGTTCAAAATCAAAGAATACACGGGCTTGTATTAAGGGCTTGTGGTTTGAAATCCTAATTTCGATGACTGCCTTATGTTACATACTAATCAATATCCGTGGTATGTTATAGATGAAATCGTGTTCCTAATAATACCCTTTAGGCTTTTACCTCGCCCTAACTTACAAAATGTTGATGTAAACAATTCTCATTTGGCCATTTTATCGATGATTTTCCCCCCAATTTTATCGTTTTTACGATAGACATTTCCAAAATTTACAAGAGTCCTTAACCCCAAAATACCAGCAAAAAGCTCTGCCCAGGTTTGTTTGCCCTGGTGATGAGCCTATAATTTGTATTGATCTACGGTAGTAAACGCTTTTAAAGCAGTAAAAATGTTCGCGTCTTTTGTGATATTTCAATAAATAATGTGTCCATAATCAAATGTTGACTGCCCCTGATATGAAAACGCTCATGTTAAACTATCTACATATTGCAGATGTCGGCACCAGTCACACCACGCAGAAGTAAGCGAGTGCGTACAGACGAGGGAAGTCCGACTTCAGAATCTTCAGCTGCTACTACTCGTATGTTTTTCTTTGTGAATGATGTAGTGTAATTATTACTAGATACGGATCCAGAGTCATAGACTTATATAGAAGTTTAACTTATATAGGAGGTGGCGACATAGCGTGGCATTCTTCATAGTGTAATATGAATATACCGCAGGGACCAATTTGTTATATTGTTTCTCCAGTATCAAAAAATATGCACTGTTTACATTCCATCAGCTCTAAATCCGAAATGCAGATTGAGTTAAAGGGGAAGGCAGTTCTGTCTTCATGTCCTACCCTAATGTGTCAAAATTAATTTTTATACAAACTTGCCTTAACTTCCTTCCACTAGTGTTTTGCGCTAACTTTTTATTTAAATGAAAAATAATTTGTATGAAGCATACAAATTATTTTTTATGATAAAAGTCGTGAAGTAAATATTTATAACGTGTTAACAGGGCCCTCGATTCATGTTTTTTTGCGCCGAAATTCGGCCCCATATCCCCTGCCGTGGAGTATACTTTTCCCCCCAAATTTATGAAAATTTCCCCCGTCAAATAAAAGAACAGGAATATCGGAAAAAGTACCGAAATATAGTCGGGGCCTTCCCCTAGCAAAATAGTTTACCTTTTTCCCCTCTTTGGTTGAGAAAATTCCTCTAAAAATCTTTTTTAGATCCCCTGAATCCCTCCTCAAAAACCGCTTGGCCAATTTTGACCAAACTTCACATGTATGATTCTTAAATGAACACTTTTTGGATTTGTTAAAATTAGGTCAGTGCGACATCCAAATGCAAAATATTAAACCTCTGGCTCTTTCACTTTCAGAGGAGAATAATGTTTTTCCCTATACAAGTCTATGTAACAAGTTTGTAGCGACTACTTCTTGAAAACTATAAGTGGTATTGATATGGAACTTTTTCTAAAATGATGAGCATGACATGATGTAGGTCCTTAAACATGACTGGCCATCTTTGTAGTTATACAGTAAAATCTTGTAGCGACTACTCCTCTGAAACTACTTGACGACGGATTTTCATGGAATTTTACAGGAAGGTTGCTCTTGATGTCTAGTTGATCCTAGCAAAATTTCAAGATGGCCCCCTCGGCTAAAAACAGATTAGCCCCGTTTGGTTAAAATAAACGTGGCTCCAGCATAAATGGAGTGTCTACAATAGAATTTGCAGCAACTCTGCAGTTCTGCAGGTGAGAAAGTTCTAGGCCCATTCTCCATATTTTATCTCGATGTACTTGAAGGATAGCCTGGCATGTTCATTCCTGTTAGACGCCATATAACCTTTCATGTGTTGGTGTGCCTTACAACCCAATTCAATTCAATTAACTCTGTTTAACATGTGGCTCCAGCGTAAATGGAGTGTCTACAATAGAATTTGCAGCAACTTTGCAGTTCTGCAGGTGAGAAGGTTCTAGGCACATTCTCCATATTTTATCTCGATGTACTTGGAGGATGAGCCTGGCATGTTCATTCCTGTTAGACGTCATATAACCTTTCATGTGTTGGTGCGCTTTAAAAACCAGTTCAATTATCTCTGTTTAACTTGTGCGTATACTTTATTATTCCAGTCTCTTCGTTAAACGAGGAGCGGATGTAAATGCTTGTACATTCTTGCCAGGAATATTATAAATACTTATAATGCTACCACTGTTTCAGCGTCTAGAAGAAGTGCCAGGAAATCCAGAGGTTCCAAAGCGGAGGATGAGGTATCATCCCCTCCAGCTCAACGTCGCCGGGTTGACAGCTCGGAGGGTGGTGATCTTGCACCGCTGCCTTCATCACCAGCTGGCCCTGTACCAGGTTCTGAGGCCTCACTCTTCTCCAGTCCAGCACATTCTCGTGCCGGTGGTAAGTTCTGGAATAGTTAGGGTCCCGCATGGAGCCCTCTAGTTATCGATGTCTGTAAACAATTAGTTTCCGTTGCATAACTTTAAAACCATTTAGGGCAAATAACTTCCTTGATTCGCCGAGTTTGGTCGTATCGAGTGCTGCGCGAATTTACGCGGAGAGTGTTTGGACTTATTTATTATTGAGGAAAAAATCTGAATTTTCCGACAACTTTTCAACTTGTCTGACAGAGGCTTGAAAAAGCCAATGGCCAGAAAAAAAATTAGGTGACGAGTGCCAGAAAAAAAATGAGATGCCGAGTGCATCTTTTCTGTGCAAAGTTGACACGACTGATAAATACATTGAATACATTTCGAAATAAATACGTATTTCAAACTTCTAATGCATTTAATAACAGGTTTTGTTGGTTTCTGTTGTCCAAAAGTCACACTTTTTAACCGACATAAATACCCATAATCCTTGGCCATGTATGTACCTTTTAACAAGGCGGCACTAAGAACTTGAAAAAAAATCGTGATTATTTCTGACTAAAAAAAACATTGATGTATTAATAATAAACAGCAGAATAGTAAAACTTGTTACAAATAACGATTAATTAAAAATATAATTATAATTTCCAGTATAATAATTTCTAATTGATTTTATGTTCAGTCGCCACGAAGCCGGTAATAGGAACCACCATATAACTATCTTGACCCAGTATACATATTCCGGGTATTCAAATTTTTCCACATTCGCTTTTCCAAAACAAAAGTAAAATAGTCTTCTGCTTCAAATTTATTTTGAAGTTATTGAATAATCATGCACTAAAATGATTGAAATTAGAAAAAGTTGCACACTTTACCTGTGCAGTTCTGACTCGACTAACTCCGAGTTTGTCTGCGAGAAGTATCGTGGCGTAAGTTCGACGAGAACTTTTCACGTAGCTGATTCCCACTCCTGAGTAGTTTTATCATCAAAACTCCGCGTAATTACGCAGTTTGTAAATTCCTCACTCGGCATGAAAGAGTAAAGTGTTGGTTTCGTGTGAGCTGTACTGTACAACACAAACTACCTGCTTGTCAAATTTATTTCCAATGCTCTCTCTAGTCTTCATACTTATCTGACTTTACATTAATTTTGATAAAAAAATAAAATATAATTGCAGCTCTACCAACCAGTGAAATAGACTTGAGTTCTCCCCTGAACTATGGCACACCAAGCTCTCGAGGTGGACCGCGAACCCCTGGAGTTGGCGAGACACCTATCAGACACAGACCTGATATTTTCAGCGACAGAAAGATGAGAACTGTAACCATTGGTGGATCAGAACCAAGTGTAAGTTTAAACATGTACATGTACAGACCAGATATAGAAAGATGAAAAATGTAACCATAGGAGGCTCAGCGCCATTGCTGTTAAGTGTAAGATTAAATATACAGGTAGAACTCTGAAGCAAGATATATTTCAGGCAAGATCTTTACAGTGGCAGAAAAATGAGAACGGCAGAGCCAAGTGTAATTTTATGCATCTAGAAACTAGCGATATGTAATAAGATTTGTCTCGCAATACATTCATCAGCAATTTTTAACTGTTGACCAAGTCATTAGGTAAATTATGAATTTTATTCATTTCAACTGCAAACTAACCACTATAAAGCTGGTACTCGTTTTATAGGGCTGGTACTCGGCCTATAGAGCCACATATCGTAGAATCGGGTGGTACTCGTCATATATAGATGGCTGGTACTCGTTCTATAGAGCTGATACTTGTACTGTAGAGCTAGCTGATACTCATCCTTAGAGCTGGTACTCGTCATGTTGTTGATAGTACAGTACTGGTCGATCTGACAATTGTCCGAAGCTTCGACATGTTTCCTGTGACAACTTGCATGTGTTCAACATTTGTGTTTTAGGAAGCTACAAAGATCACCAGTGACATCACAAGTGATGCCAACGCTGGTCCCCAGCTGGTGATCTGGGGCACAGACGTGGTTGTCAGTCACTGCAAGGAGAAGTTCCGCAGATTCATCCACAAATACGTGGAGAAGAACGTTGCCGAAGACGAGACATTTGAGGGCATGGACATCAACCTACCATACTATCAACAGAGATTGGAGGAGGTTTGTTTTGCTAACTTCCTACTCTAGTCTGAGCCTGCCAAGACCCTATCATACACATGTCTTACTGGCAGATATTGGTCTGAACAGATTAGTCCTGGCCTGCCAAGACCGTATCATACATATGTCTTACTTTCATATTTTGGTCTGGACAGATTAGTCTGGGCCTGCCAAGACCGTATCATACATATGTCTTACTTGTAGATATTGGTCTGGACAGATTAGTCTGGGCCTGCCAAGACCCTATCATACATTATGTCTTACTTGCAGATATTGGTCTGGCCAAGACCGTATCATACACATGTCTTACATGCAGATATTGGTCTGGCCAAGACCGTATCATACACATGTCTTACATGCAGATATTGGTCTGGCCAAGATCGTATCATACACATGTCTTACATGCAGATATTGGTCTGGCCAAGATCGTATCATACACATGTCTTACATGCAGATATTGGTCTGGCCAAGATCGTATCATACACGTCTTACATGCAGATATTGGTCTGGACAGTTTCCTTAATTATTATTCTCCCGCTTTCACAAAATGAAGTGGGGGCTATATAGTAATCACATTGTCCCTAACGTCGCGTTGGGTCACATCACATAAGACACTTTTGTCCCATCGCTTCACGTCCCTCAACACATTTTCATTACTTGCATTCCTGAAACAGTTTTGAATGGGTAGTTCCCAAACTTCATATACACATAACAACTGATGACCTTATGTCCCTCTACATTACCCATTGTTGATTGCCTAATTCATTACAGAATTATGGCACTTTGACTTGAAATTTAAGCGGAGGGATTCCTCACCTTCAGTGATAGTTCTAGTTGTTAATGGATAAAGCCTTGCGGCATACAACTACAGACCTCTGCCCTGTGTTGGTTCGTTCTCTGCCAGAGGCATGTCTGGTTCGAAACTCCCTCTGCAGTTGCTGTTCTAATATAACGTGTTGGCGGGACATAAAACACCATTTCATGTTTTCATAGTGTTCCGTCAGTTGTTTAATATTTGTATGGGAATTATACTGTGCATCATAAATTGTAACATTTAGCTTTAACAGTTGTTTAGAATAAACAATCTTGTTCTGAATTTTTCACTGTGTGAGTTTTTCATATACACGTACTTATTGCCTTACTGTCTTTGTGTCTTAAGATCAATGCTATTGGAGAGCCATTTCTGAACCTGAACTGCGAGCACCTGCGTGATTTTGACCCTGACCTTTACCGCCAGCTCATCAGCTACCCACAAGAGGTGATTCCCACATTTGATATGGCTGTCAACGAGATGTTCTTCGACAAGTTTCCCGCAGCCGTGTTAGAACATCAGATACAGGTGCGACCGTACAATGCAGAGAAAACAAGAAACATGAGGTCACTCAATCCTGAAGGTAAGCAAAATGTGTAAATCTTAAAACCTTAAGTGGCATACTTTTGACAGTTTTGTGGCTGTTCTTGTCCCTATTCCCAGTGCCAGAAAGTGTCTCTTTAACTACAATAGAATTTGCAGCAACTCTGCAGTTCAGGGTGAGAAGGTTCTGGGCCCGTTCTCCATATTTTATCTCGATGTACATGGAGGATGAGCCTGACATGTTCATTCCTGTTGGGCACCATATAATCTTTCATGTGTTAGTGCGCCTTAAAAACCCAATTCAATTCATTTAAAAAAAGTAAAGATTTTTTTTTTTGTCTCCTGTCTGTCATCTAATGCTGCATCGACACAAAAACATCACATTCAGTGAAAAATGTTTGTCTTGCTAAAACTTTAAGATTATTACAACAGCCACATCACACCAGTATATAAAGGTCAAGGTCATGTTTCATTTCACTTTTTGATCTCAGCATTGCCTCTGACCGAACTTTGCATATTTACACTTGATGGCAATAATCATAGTCCGGTAGACGTCGAGAGAAACCATCAGGTTTCTCCAGATTTCATATAGAAATATGTCTTTAATTTCTTCCACAGTTTTCCAGATTGTTTCGGAATTTTACAGAATGGTTGACTACGATGCCTATATGTACTTGAGTAAAATTTCAATGACGTCGCTCATTGCATTACAACGCAGACATTCATGTCCCCTGACACATTTCTAGATTCTGATGTTTGATAGTCGTTTCCTTTTATCTCCTATTGCAGACATTGACCAACTGATTACGATCAGTGGGATGGTAATCCGTTTATCTCCCCTGATACCGGAGATGCGGGAGGCGTTCTTCCGCTGCTACGTCTGCAGCAACACGGCTGCCGTGGAGATCGAGAGAGGAAGGATTGCCGAGCCCACACTCTGTACAAACTGCAACACCAACCACAGCTACGCCCTGGTGCACAACCGATCACAGTTCAGCGATAAACAGAGTATCAAGCTGCAGGAATCACCAGGTGTGAAATGATGCAGTTGTCAGCCTTGCGCGATAAATATGATCTAGTCATTCTGACGTGTTGGGATGATACACCATGACGTATTGGGATACATCACTTCAAATTAATGTTTAATTTGTTTTGAAATGAACATTGCCAGAATTGATTACGTCACTTGTTTGTCAGTGAAGCCTGTGTGTGAGATTTTATAGGTCAAACACAAACTTCTCACACAAGTGAAGTAGGTCATCTTCTTTCAAGGTCAAGTGGTGGAGAGACACAATTCGGTATGCCTTTTATGCAACACCGATGCACCGTCAATGATACATTGGTGGATGACTTCAGCTGCTTAGGAATTTGATGTTCTACGTAGAATAAAAGTTATCAAACGCATTGATTTCCAATGGTGTAGCAGTCACTATAAACTTAAATCCTAGATTCTGAAGAATATAGTTATTAAGCTAAATAATGTGTAAAATAGTTTACTATTACTGCTTAAAATTAATTTCAGTTACAGTTAAGAAGCTCAAGGATATCAATTTCTGATGGCCGTTGTTTACCATTCGTGGCCATTATTCTCTATGTTGATTATTACAGAGGACATGCCTGCTGGCCAGACCCCACACACCGTTATACTATACGCTCACAGTGATCTGGTTGACAAGGTGCAGCCCGGAGACAGAGTCACAATAACCGGTATCTACCGTGCCGTACCCCTCCGTGTGAACCCACGTATGCGTAACGTGAAGTCTGTGTATCGGACACACATTGATGTGGTCCACTTCAGAAAGATGGATGTTCAGCGTCTACATGAGGCAGAGGATGATGAAAGGTAACCTGCTGCTCTTTGAACTCTTATTAGATGGAAAATAGTCCATCCTCTGTACATTTGCAATGTTTCTGCTGAATT
>JAWPHD010013856.1:0-65287 GCA_037043455.1 Cyrtodaria siliqua | reverse complement strand
CAGTACATGAAAATGCTTATTAATAAATGCAGACAATTCTCTAGACTGCTACACAGCGTTTAAACATGTTAAATATAAACGCCTGTAGAAGTCCGCCATTATGTTTACCTGTTTGTTTTATAGGCATAACAATTTTCACAGTTTATAGATATCCCACCACCTTAGTTCCTTTATGTAAGTGACGCGTCTGCATTATGTAAACAATACTGAGTGAAAGTCCAATACATACATATTTTTTATAGAACGTAGATCAGACGCTTGGCCATGATCGTGGTTGGAATGCACTTTATTTAGCCGTAATTTACGGCAAAGAAATCGGTGTTTGACTGTCGCTTGTATTAGTGAAACGGTACATGCGCAGTGAAGCAGTCTAACAATTATCCAGTTTTTGAGTCTGTGCGATCAAGATCGATTCAGGACGTTTCGGCAACAAACCATTTCGACACCTAGACGAATCGGCACCTAGACGTTTCGGCATCAAACCATTTTGGCATCTATTTTAATTTTTACCCTAGACGTTTCGGCACCCATTTATATTTGAGTATTATAATGACGTAAAGTAAAGAAATTAAATATTTTCTACATGTATAAGATCACTTGTAATTCATTTAAAATGCAAAGTTGATTGCCTTAACACAAGCCTGAATACAACTAAAACATGAACATAAATAGAGCCCATATGATAAAAGTTAAGTAAATATGACAGTTATATTATATTGTAGAATGGTCACTGAAATTCTCTTTGTAATGGCTCAGGTGTAAATCGTTTAATTGAAAATACTTCTTATGGGGTGTTTGTGTCTCAACTTATTCGTTTTTCAAGAGCTTGTACTCGAATATTCGTAATCTTTGCATAACTAAAAAGCTACTCAATCAGAGTTACCGTTACCATAAACTTCGTAAAACCTTGGCAAACTTTTATTATCGTAACCCTGATCTTCTTCCCAAATATAAAAGTAATTTAAGGACGCTTCTGCGACAAGGACTATCACAACCTGACTTCTATAGTGATGTGATTTATAAACTTCGTAAGATTCTTGGTCATGATCACTTTCATACTATCTTTGTTAAACTTGTTAAACAGTTTATCAAAAGATGATCTTTCTTGTCGTGCCCTTAATGGTTTATTCTCTTGTTGCTCTGGCTTCTGCCAAGTCATTGAGTACCTTCATTGTGGCTTTCTATGCTATACTTTTTAGCTCTACTGGCCAAGGGCCAGCAGAGCTTATACGATGTCGAGTTGTCCGTCGTCCGTCCGTCGTTAACTTTTGTCTCGTTAAGATGATAGGGCTTTCATTTTTCATGCGATCTTTACCAAGCTTTAATAGGTTGTAAATATTAATGAAAGCTCGGACAAGATTGAAAACCAGCCAGATCGGAAAAGTAACAGCGGAGTGATGGCCCTTGATTTAGTTAAAAATGCTATATTGCTATATTTTGCCTCGTTAAGACGATAGGGGCTTCATTGTTCATCCGATCTTTACCAAACTTTATCAGATTGCTAATGTCGTTGAAAGCTCAAACAAGTTCGTAAACCAGTCATATCAAACCAGTAACAGCGGAGTTATGGCCCTTGATTTAGTTAAAAATGCTATATTTTGCCTCGTTAAGACGATAGGGGATTCATTGTTCATCCGATCTTTACCAAACTTTACCAGATTGTTAATATCAATAAAAGCTCGGACAAGTTCGAAAACCATTTATATCGGACTAGCAACAGCGGAGTTATGGCCCTTGATTTTTCTCAAAATGCCATATTTTGCCTCGTTAAGACGATAGGGGCTTCATTGTTCATCCGAACTTTACCAAACTTTATCAGATTGTTGATATCAATGTAAGCTCGGATAATTTCGAAAAAGATTTATATCGGACCAGTAACAGCGGAGTTATGGCCCTTGATTTAGCTCAAAATGCTATATTTTGCCTCGTTAAGACGATAGGGCCTTCATTTTTCATCCGATCTTTACCAAACCTAATCAGATTGGTAATGGCAATCAAAGCTCGGTGAAGTTTGAAAACCAGCCAGATCGGACCAATAACAGCGGAGTTATGGCCCTTGATTTTGTTAAATATGCTATAATTTGCCTCGCCATACGATAGGGCCTTCATTTTTCATCAAATTATTATTTTTAATTTTTTTTTAATTTTTTTTTGTTTGTTTTTTAGCTCTATGTTGGACCAGTCCGACCAGAAACAGAGGAGTTATGGCTCTTGATTTAGTTAAAAATGCTATATATTTTGCCTCGTTAATACGGTAGGGCCTTCATTTTTCATCTGATCTTTATCAAACTTGACCAGATTCTTTAGTTATGGCCCTTGATTTAGTCAAAAAGCTTTTTTTTGGCCCGAAACTTTCAAAAAAAAACCGTAAATGGCAGTCACTCGCTTCATTGATGTTATAAGAGCCATGTTAGCCAGTAGAGCGTCCATAGGCACTCTTGGGCCTCTTGTTTTTGTATTATATTTACACGAGCATATTTGTGTTTTACTTATATTGCATATTGATGCTGCCTTGTTGGTTAGAGATTAGACCATGGCGGGGATTTCTTTATTTACACTGTCCTGTTTTAATGGGATGAAACCGACAATTCGTTATAGCTTAGTTCAGGCTATATGTATTCTTAAAAAGCTGACTTTGACTGTAAATAATGTTTCAATGCACAATTATATAAACGCAAACACTCTGAATATGTACATGTAGGAATAATTACAAATGACATACGGTAATTAATATGATCAAATGTATATATTTGTAAATGCATAAAAAACAACATTATTGATGTGCAAAAATGAAAATTGTATGTACAACTCTGTAAGTTTGTCAGGTCCCTGCCAATACTTGAACCTGGATCTCTTTTCTCGAAAGAAAATCGTGTTTCCTTACATTATAGAGATCACCCAGAAAATCATTATAAAAGAGTGTACAAAACTAGGCAAAATTAATAAACATTTCGATTAAAACTTTTTTCAAACTAAAAATATCACTGAAGGTTATTAATACCCTGCAAACGCATACCCCATGACTATATGCACATCTCCACTTCATACTGATGATTATCACAAAGTTTGGGGGAAATCTATATAGACGATATGGAGAATTAGCATACAAAATAATATTTCTTAGAAAAATATTCAAGAGGCCAGAACTGACATCAAACACCACTGAACCCAAACCCCACTATGATATGCGTCGTATCTCCATATGATTCAGATGTTTCTCGCACAGTTTGTTGAAACCCCATCAGGTGGTTATAGAGAAATAGCGCATGCAATACTTTTGTGTGACAATATGTAAATGGCCATAGCTGGGTCAGAAATTATCGAACCAGAACGGGGGAATGTGCATCTCCATTGCATACTGACGCTTTTCACAAACTTTTGTGAAAATACATCCAGGCGTTATGAAGAAATAGTGTGGAAAAGATGTGTGTGTTATGAACATCTCCACTTCATAATGATGCTTCTTATAAAAGTTTGTGAACTTCCATCAAGGGGTTATGGAGAAATAGCGCGGACAAGATTCTGAACAGACATTTTACTGAGATTCTGGTTACTGTATCGTTTCTGATAAGATAAACAGAATGGCTGAATTAACTGAATTAATAAATAAACAAAGAGGGAAACTTCATCATTATATCGGCGAACTAAATGTGGATGGTGGAAAATACTGTAATAACAATGTTTAATAACTTTTACAGACACGTGTTTCGGATTTAAAATGTTCCTGCACAAAGTTTCAAGTCTTTTGTATTTACAATCAAGCGTCGAAGATGATCAAGACTACCCCAACGACACAGTGACTCCGTCCTTGTTTGCAAGGATTTACATAATTATAACAAAAGATGTTTGTAAAACATATATGCTCCCCTTCAACGACCATGACACAAATATTCCTGCCAAGTTTCGAGTTCGTAGTGCCAGTTGTTCTTGAGTTATCGCGAAGACAAACAATTTTAGTGATTTTTTACAAGTTTTGTTTCTATGGCAACCACATTTCTTAATCAAATTTACCCAAAATGGAAGGTGCACGCGAGTTTGTTGTGCCAGCTGTTCTTGAGTTATCGTGAATTCAAGCAATTTTTAGTGACTTTTTACATTTTTAGTTACCATAGCAACCACATTTCTTATTCGAATCTACCCAAAAGCGAAGTTGAACAACTAGACCATGACTCATACATTCCTGCCAAGTTTCGAATTTGTAGTGCCAGCTGTTCTCGAGTTACCGCGAAGACAAGCAATGTTTAGTGATTTTTTACAAGTTTTGTTACCATGGCAACCATATTTCTTAAGCAAATCTACCCAAAAAGGTAAGGTGCACAACTACAGCACGACACAAACATTCATGCCAAGTTTCGAGTTTATAGAGCCAACTGTTCTCGAGTTATCACGAAGACAAGCACTTTTTAGTGATTTTTTACAAGTTTTGTTACCAAGGCAACCACATTTCTTAAGCAAATCTACACAAAAGGGGAGGTACGCAACTACACCATGACACAAACATTCCTGCCAAGTTTCAAGTTTTTAGTATAAAAGGAGCCAAACAAGAGGTCATTGACCATGAAGCTCTACTGATAGGTTTTAATAGCTAGATCAGCATTCCTGCGAAGTTTCATGAAAATCTGTCAAGTAGTTTCAGAGTAGTAGTCGCTACACGTTTTTACTCTATGTAAACACAGATGGCTGCTGGCAGCCAATTGTAATGTCGAATCAAAATAGTTTTCAACAAGGACCAACATCATGTCATGCTGATCATTTTAGTAAAAGTCCCATATACATATCACTTATAGATTTCAAGAAGTAGTAATTACGATATAGTTGTTTAAAAACTATTTTTAGCTGTGGTGGCTATCTTGAATTTCGGCTGAAATTTTGCTAGGATCAACTAGACATCAAGAGCAACATTCCTGTGAAATTTCATGAAAATCCATAGTAGTTTCATGAGTAGTCGCTACAAGTTTTTATTATATAACTCTATGTAAACAATGATGGCCGCTGCTGTCCATGTTTAATGTCGAATCAAAATAATTTTCTACAAGGATCAAAATCATGCCATGCTGATCTTTTTAGGAAAAGTCTCATATCAATATCACTTATAGTTTTTAAGAAGTAGTCGCTACAAACTTCTTTTTTAAAAATGTATTTTTAGTCGTTGCGGCCATCTTGAATTTCCGGCCAACCTGAAAGCTTGCTAGGATCAATAAGACATCAAAAGCAACATTCCTGTGAAGTTTCATGAACATCTGTAAAGTAGTTTCAGAAGAGTAGTCGCTACAAGTGTTTACTATATAACTCTATGTTAACAAGGATGGCCGCTGGCAGCCATGTTTAACGTCGAATCAAAACGATTTTCCACAAGGACCATCATCATGTCATGCTGATCATTTCAGAAAAATGTCCCATATCAATATCACTTGTAGTTTTCAAGAAGTAGTCGCTACTAACTTGCTTTATAAAAATCTATTTTTAGCTTTGGCGGCCATCTTGGATTTCCCATCAATGTGACATTTTGCTAAGGATCTGCTAGGCATCATGGGCAACATTCCTCTACAGTTTCATGAAAAACAATATAGTAGTTTCAGAGGAGTAGTCGCTACAAAAACGTTTACGGACGGACAGACGCACGACGGACACCGCACCACGGCATAAGCTCTGCTGATCTTTGATCAGTAGAGCTAAAAAGCATGACGTCTATTGATGCTCAGAGCTGTAGATAAGGATTTTACTATTTTTTTCTTTTTGCCTTTCTTTTTTTTAAACTAGTATTTAGGTTTAAACTTTTTAACCCAATCATTTTTTCTTCTCAAAATGTTTACTCTTCATTTGTTTACATTTGATTTTTTCTTCAGACTGCAATATCTTGTATGTGTCGTGTTCGGCCGTTTCCAAAGGACCATTATCATACTCCTTTTTACAGTTATACAGCTGCAATAAAACGTAAACACTACTCATCGTAGTTATTATTACCATCCTTGTTGGGCTCTTTAAATTCTAGAAAGAGACACGTACGATAAAAAAATTATTTTGGTCCCAGGATTTGTGAACATTTCAAACGTGGAAATTCAAGATAAAAATGTAATAAAGTTGTAGATAAATGTTTTATCTGTTTATACAATTGTTTTTTTATTTTTTGTTAAAATATAGGTATTTTGCAAAATATCTATGCATATTATATAA
This sequence comes from Cyrtodaria siliqua, assembly GCA_037043455.1. Classification (NCBI taxonomy): domain Eukaryota; kingdom Metazoa; phylum Mollusca; class Bivalvia; order Adapedonta; family Hiatellidae; genus Cyrtodaria; species Cyrtodaria siliqua. The sequence goes on along the minus strand of JAWPHD010013856.1, from coordinate 59,113 downwards.
AAATTTAAATAGGGGCCAAAATGGGCCTTTATCATACCAAGTCCTTTATGTATGTTTGGTATATTCCAATAAAACATTTTAATATACACCTCTCTGAAATCATGATAAAGTGGACATTCTATTACAAAGTGAAATTCATCCTCTGACGATTTACAAAGTTAACATTTTCTTTCTGGAAGTGATATTTTCTCAGGTTTGTAACATTTTCCAGTCTGTATTCCAATTCTGTGGGATGACACTCTAAGTCTAGATAATTATAATCTTAATTTGTTGATATTAGGGTTTAAAACTGAACTCCGAGAATAAAATATAAGAACTCGCTCTTGTTGAATTTGATAATTGTTCGTTCCATTTCTGTACACAATTATCATTTAATCTTTGATTAAATAGAGAAAGAAAACTATTTGCATTTCTCATCCCTTGAAAAGACAAGCATCATAAAATCCTAATCTTTCAAGAACATGTTTCACAAATCTAACACAAGAAATCTTATTTGGATATTTGTCTAAGTCTGCTAACAGTGTATTATATGCAACTTTAATATATTTTAACTCATTGCATTTCAGAAGTTTAAACCAATAACGAATAAAGCTTCCATTCTATATTCAATATGGCTTATTGTAGTTCTTCCTTACTATCCATAATAAAATCGTTTTGAGTTTGAATTTTTACTCCTAAAAAATTGTTTACAAAATTGTAAATGAACTCGTTCGATTACTTATGCCTCTAAACTAACTACCACTATAACCATTAAAAACAAAGAACAGGTGTGAATGGCAGGCACAATTACATACCAATGTCTCCATTATGCCCGAACCCCAGCATCAAACCTCACTAAACACGAACTGAGTGAGATAATTGCAGACGCCATCATTTACATATACAACGTATCATCCTGAACGTTATGAACGTTATGACAGCAAACTAACAACAACAACATTAGATAATACCTTCGACTTATTATACAAAGCTTGAGACCACACTGAGTTCTTGTCTACCAAACACGTAAATACATATGAGTTTAGCTTCTTAGGTATAACTTGAGTTTTTGATATATTATATACATAAACATTTCTGTGTTTTTTCTTATTACCTATCAAATGTAAGGGGTTAACTCAGCGGGAATTATTTTTATTGGCACCGTCCTGTTGTTTAGGGATGAGGACAGGATAAAAGTGAGGTTTGGTGCACCCTTGAACCGGTTTAAACTCCCCTGTGGTCCCTTTTGCCACTGACCGTTCCAAGGCGGTACCCCTGTTGTCAACCCATATATGTTTGTGATGTGTTTTTTGAATCACCTTTGCGTTGTAATACTTGTTGGAGTGACTGTATTCTCTGAATGCTACTCTTCCTGTTGGACGTATAACCGTTTCATTATTTTAGGATTAAAACTAGTCAAATTGACCAAAACATAAATGTTCGTCATTTTATACGCTTTTTTTAAAAACTATTTCAAACTAATATTTAACTGAAATTGTATTAATTTAAGCCCCTTAAACATGTTAAACGGATAATTTCCTGTGTGCGGATTTGCTACTAATAATGCATATTTCCTATTAGAATTGCGCTGCTTCATTATTCAGGTTGAATAACTCTCGATTTTATTATGTATAACTTTACACATTTTAGTTAAAGACAGCGGTCATGAACTGTATACGTGTGACGATGGAACACACATCAACATCGGTTTGTGGTGTGACATCCACCCTGACTGTCAGGACGGATCGGATGAAACAGACTGTGGTACGTGTTTACTGTCAATATCTGTTTTATCTTTAAAGAGATGGCATCAGGTATCATTCTGTAATGCAAAGAGTCCACTTAGAGGGCTGAATGACTCACAACACTATTATCAGCCTTTGAATACTCGACATAGTACATAAAGTAACATATGAAAGAGGTAGATACACAAACAATATTTCTCTTTTTTTACAAATGAAATGTATTTTTGTGATTCCAAAGTTCTTAATATTATATCTGGTAGGTTAAATAAAGACACTAGAGTATATAAAAAAATGACATAAAATATTTAATCAAAGAATACTGTATAACATCATATAAACACTCCTGTATACATAGCCTCACATACAACTAACTACAACTAACTCACATACAACTAACTACAACTAACTAATTATAACATAGTAGTTTAACAATTGGCAGTAGCTATAATCCGTATCTCACAACACTATTATCAGCCTTTGAATACTCGACATAGTACATATGAAGACGGTAGATACAAAAACAATTTTTGTGATTCCAAAGTTCTTAATATTATATCTGGTAGGTTAAATAAAGAGACTAGAGTATATAAACAAGAGCTGTCGGAGAACAGCGCAGCTCGACTATTCGATTTTTCAGAGAATAATAAATTATATAGCTAGTATATACCATCCGAAAACAAGGCTAGGTGGGTGGGGCTTGTATAAAAACTCGGGCCGATATAAAATTATGTGAAATTGTATTATTTTTATCTGTTTTATACCAAAATTGCTGTCATTTAAAAAAAAATTGTGGTCGAAAGGCAACTCGGGGAGGGAGCTGATATCTGGCAATTTTTATTGTGGCCACATTTCATTATTTTTTAATGATATTTCATCTGTGTATCTCAATTTAATCTAAATTGTTTTATATGTAAATGACTGCATTCGAATTAAAATATTAATATCCAAATAATGGAAAATAAAATAAAAACAATTCCCCTCCCACTGTCCTCCATGTGAGGGAAGCCCATACACCAATGGGGTGGGGAGGTGGGGGAGATTGGGGCAGGCGGATGCGCATCCAACATTCAACATAGCTATATATCTGCAAAAAAAATACGAAAAATTGAGTATCATGGCGTATGGGGGTTTGAGGGGGGTGGGGGTGGGGGCACTTTAGCTATATATGTAAGACTTGACCAAAACAACACAGAAATATGTAAAAAAAAAAATAGAGTTTCGATGGGGTGGGGTGGGGTGGGGCAGCATAGCTATATATGTGTAAGAATTGACTAAAACAACACAGAAGTATGTAACAATTTTTTTTTTTAAATAAATTCCAGTTTCGAGTGAGGGTCGGTGGGGGAGGGGCGGAGGCGCAACATAGCTATGTGTAAGGATTGACCAAAACATAAAAATATGTAAAAAAAATAAAATAAAATAAAAATATTCCAGTTTCGAGTGTGGGTGGGGGTGGGGTGGGGGAGAGGGGAGGGGGGGGGGCTGGGGGGGGGGGTGAGCGCAACATATACGTGTAAGAAGCTAAGTAAAAATTGACCAAAACAACACAGAAATATGTAAAAAAACAACTAAAAAAAAAACGTTGTGGAGGGGGGTGTTGGTGGAAGGAGTGGGGGGTGGGGGGTGGGGGCGGGGGATTGAGGAGGGAATTTCTTAAGCAGCCCGTAAGATAATGCTATAAGGAAGCCCTTGGCCAATTTTGGTTGTGCTAGGATAAGAAATGTAAGAGATATAGATTTGTAAACACAGCTTAGACGCAAACCTTAATGTGGGACGCCGACGCCTGGGTGATTACATAAGCTCTCTTATTCTTCGAATAGTCGAGCTAAAAAATGGCAAAATGTTTAATCAAAGAATGCTGTATAACCTCATATAAACACTCATGCATACATAGCTTCACATACAACTAACTAATTATAACATGGTAGTTTAACAATTGGCAGTAGTTATAATCCGTATCATGTCCTATAGCGTATAGGCTGCTATAAGTCTATTAAAACATAAACCAGCCCTCAAATAGACATTAATGTAATGCACAGTCATCACAAACAAATGTAACGAATGTATATCGCGCGTCACACCATTTGAGTTAGTAAATACTATTCTGTTATGATTATACCACTCAGGTATAGTCAATAAAACCACTTAGGCACTGCAGCTCAAGTATTGTTACGGAACCACTAATATATAAGTACGTCCACTCGGGAACAACAACTTAGCTTACGGTACGGTCCCACAGTTATATGTACACGTCCACTCAGGAATCACCACTTAGGTAACGGTACGGGATCACACAGGTATACGTACAGCCACTACTTATGTAATGGTAACTATATATGTACATGTCCACACAGGAGTCATTACTTATGTAACGGTACAATACCACACAGGTATATATATATATATATATATATATACCACACAGGTATATATATATATAAATCCACTCAGAAGTCTCTACGGAAGTATCACTTGGATATCACCATTCAGGTATGGATAACAATTGGTTCCTATGTCTAACTACTGTTATCCACCATCCTGGACATCACATAAGCCACCTACAATAACAATAATGTCTATCTTACTGCAAGAATATAATTCAAGCGATAAAAGTCTAATTATTCTCACATTTAACTACATTGCAAATTCCACGCGATTTACTTAAATAACTACTATAACTACAGGCTAGGGACGGGGAAACTTACAATATGTCTCTGTCTCTCGTGCCCATCTTCTACTTCTAAATACTGGTCACAACATCTGTATTTCATGTTGTCCAGTCAACTGCTTGGTAAAGACTGACCACACAAAAGCTATTTCAGTTACACACACACCCAATCTATATTTAGTATTTAGTGTGGTATAACCGATCTGACTAGTTTACCTATGTACACTTATAAATCAAAGTACTTAGAGTACTTATAGCAGGCAATTTTGTGACACTTGTAACATGAATTTTCATCGCATAGTATACCGTTGATTTATGCTTACCAGGTTATAAATCTACAGAATTTTAGGAAGAGATTACCTAACAAGTAGATATAAAAGTAGATATATCGAACAGGAACTGTTACATTCAAAAACCACAGTCAACCAACAACCCGCACGGAAACAAACAATAATTACAAAGATGAATAAAAGACAAGATACACAAACAAAAGAGGTTCACAATAGGGCTACCGTCTTGGAACGTTCATTGGCCAAAACGGCCGCTGGAGTTTGAGCCAGGTTCTATGGTTCACCAAACAGCACTTTTATACCTTATTGTTAAAATTGTAAATAAAACAAGAAAAGTGTAAATAAAGATATCCCGGCCAGGTTATATTCGCTAACAAACAAGGCAGCATTAATCATGTTAAAATGCCACATATGTATAACACATGAATACTCATGTGTTTAACATAAATACTCGTGTATTTAAGGATTGCGATGTTATCGAAGTATAACACGTCAATGATGGGCACAAATTGTAGAAAACCGCCTAGCGCAGCCATCATTGACGATGTTATACTTCGATAACATCGCAACATCAATGATAATCTTTGATGATCGTCAATTTTATTTCACATGACACAGTAAGCTCTAAATTAAATTAATTTTAGTTGAACCGATCAGCCAAATCACACATTTTCAAATTTGAAATCTACTCCGCTCAAAGGTATAGATCTAGGCCGTTTCCTAAAAAAAACATGTTTCTAGTGGCGTACCCGCTTTTAGGCACTGCAGACCCTGGCCGAGAACCTTTTCCATGGTTCTCTATATATATCCCAAAAATTGTCTCCGCAAACTCGTCAGAGTGAACCATTTTACCAGCGGAAAAAGGTTTAAAATGTCGGTTGTTCTTAGTGATTCAGCTTTTAAAAATAACATGACATACACATAATAGCGATACGATTGTAATATTAAGCTTATTACAAGTGTTTACCTTTACTGGCCCGTGTGGTTCCCGGGGAAAGAATAGGGCCACTGCAGATCCCTTTGGAGGAGTAGGCAGAGGGGTAGAATCCCCCCAAATTCATGTTCATTTTATCATTTTTTGTTCGTGTTCATTAAAGGTCTTCATCATGATCCCTGCATTGTTTCAGGTGTCATCTCGCTCAAATCAAAAGAGCAGTGGCAGAAAAACAATAAACGTGGCTCTACGATAGAATTTGCAGCAACTCTGCAGTTCAGGGTGAGAAGGTTCTAGGTCCATTTTCCATATTTCATCTCGATGTACATGGAGGTTAAGCCTGGCATGTTCATGCCTGTTAGGCGCCATATAACCTTACATGTGTTGGTGCGTCTTAAAACCCAATTCAATTCAATTACTTTACTGAATATATTAATATGTATTGTGTTAGCCACATATGTTAAAATCCACTGTTTATTTACTTATTTACTTTCGTTCTGTAACGTTCACGGTTTAAAAAAGTGACGTCATGTAACGTTTCATTGCGTCATCGTGGTTAGGAATAAAACAGAGATAAGAAACTCAGGCGCGTAGCCAGGTGAAGGCGGAACCGTTCCACATTTCTCCTCCTGATATAGTGTTTGGAAGCCCAAGCATACCCCGGACCCCTTTCGCCGCTCAAATCAAATCTTGGACTTCTACTTTAGTCTGCGCCTGCGCAACTGGAACTATTTTGTTTGAGAAATAACAGAACACTTATAAGAATGACTAACCAATAAGAATTCAGTAAATATGTGTATTGTTCGCGTAAGTAATATTTAAGACAAACGTCAAACGTTCCGTTCTTTGAGGATTTAAGTAAACGTCATCAAAGGGTCCACAATCTGTGCGGTCATCGCACAATCAAATAGGAAAGCATAGTTATGGGAAGCCATAACCGTCAAAATGTATATATTTACAAACCATTCAATGATAGGCCATTTAATTCAACATGAAGTCAATTGATGACGTACATATTGATTCGATGCGACGTGTAAACTCTATTCATTCGTTACAAAGTGAATTGATACGGTTGGAAGTGAAATGATACGGTGTAAAAAATCAAACCATATGACGCAAATAGAATTCAGTCAATGCGATGACAGACCATTTGACAAAAAAAACTAATGCAATACAATCAAATATAAGTCGGTACGGTGAAAACTTAAACGATTCATCGAAAAATGTGAAGTGATACAGAACAAAGTAAATCAACATGATGCAATATGAATCAGTTTAACGCAAACACTTTTAGTCTGGTGTTAGGTAAAGTGATCGGGCGAAAACGAAGTCGGTGCAATGCAAACTCCATCCGTTCGACGAAACTGATTTCATTACGTGCAAAGTGAAACGGTGTGACATCTGGCGGCGATATTTGCCACATCACATGCATCTACATAATTACTGGCCTTATGATAAATCAAAGTACTGAAAGTACTGAGAATACAAGGTTTGAATATTTGAACGATCAAACTTCCATAACTTTGACATAGTTTAGCCAACTTGGCCAACTTACCAAAATCTTAAAGTGTCAATCTGTTCTAAATATATTGTGATCTATTGTCATTAAACTGTTTCAAATCTAGACTAGATTATTATTTGATGAAATTGCTGATGGATAGACATATTTATGTTATATGGCCAAACTGTCACTCAAGATGACCTCCATGTCTAAAATTATATCATGTACAGAGTGGCGTATATTAAGTAGTCTTCCGGGAACAAGATGCACAAGAGGGCCTGTATCACTCTACAGGCTTCAATAGTCTAAGGCCTACTGGAAAGCAGTTTATTTTAAAAATCAAAGTCTATAACTCTGATGTGTCTAGTCTGATGCAACTGGTTTTGAACTTGTCCAAGTTCAGTGGCGTAACCTAGAAAACGTCTTATGCTGCAGGGACAAATAACTTAACAAGAGGCACTACCCGTTGATTCAACTTCCCTATGTCTGTCCTACACATTGAAAACAAATTTTACTGTAGTATTTACTAAAATAATAAAATGCAAATTTATGGTTGGAAAGAAGAATTTAAATTGACTATACGTAAATACACGGGTAAAAGTGACCATAATTTTGATAAATATACAACAACAACAAGAAACAGAACAGAACCTAGCTGGACGAAGTAGTTTAAAATGTTGCAGCCATGTGCAGTTTCAAACGGTGTCCGGTTGGGGCCAGATACAATCGTATCACAATGTTTAGTTGTCACATTGTCGGGTGTCGCATTACCGCCCACGACAACATGACATTATGTCGCATTGTCGTAATGTCGCCCACGACAACGCGACATTCTTTCAATAGTTGTAATGTCGCCAACGACAACGCAACATTATTTCAATTGTTGTAATATCGCGATGTCGACCTGATCATTTTTATTCGGTAGTTTGTAACGTAACACTGGCACGAATATAACACGTGAAGAAGGCGGTGCCACCTTAAAAACTATTCTTTATAAACGATTAGGTCGACATCGCGACAATGCGACATTACGACAATTGAAAGAATGTCGCGTTGTCGTGGGCGACATTACGACAATGCGACATAATGTCACGTTATCGTGGGCAACAATGTGACACCCAACAACTCGACATTACATTACGACATCGCGACATTGCGTCGCGATGTCGTGTTGCAATGTCGCGTTGTCGTATCTCAATGTCGAGTTGTCGCATTGTCGGGTATCGCACGACAATGCGACATTATATCTGGCCCCAACCGGACACCGTTTGAAACTGCACATGGCTGCAGCATTTTAACCTACTTCGTCCAGCTAGGTTCTGTTCTGTTTTGTGTTGTTGTTGTTTATTTTATTTTCAATGTGTTGAATCAACGGCTCTTGTTAAGTTATTTGTCCCTGCAGCAGAAGACGTTTTCTAGGTTACGCCACTGAACTTGGACAAGTTCAAAACAAGTTGCATCAGACTAGACACATCAGAGTTATAGCCTTTGATTTTTTAAAAAAACTGTTTTCCGGTAGGCCTTAGACTATTCAAGCCTGTAGAGTAATACAGGCCCTCTTGTGCATCTTGTTCCCGGAAGACTACTTAATACACGCCACTCTGTAAATGACATAACTTTAGACATGGAGGTCATCTTGAGTGACAGATTGGCCATAAAACACAAATCTGTCTATCCATCAGCAATTTCATGAAATAATATTCTAGGCTAGATTTGAAACAGTTTAATGACAATAGATCAAAATATATTTGGAATGGATTGACCCTCTAAGATTTTGGTATGTCGCCCAAGATCGCCACGTTGGCTAAAACTATGTCAAATTTATGGAAATTTGATGATATTTGCAAATATTCATACAGTCTTTCCTATCAAACCTTGCATTCTCAGTACTTTCAGTACTTTGATTTATCATAATAGCCATTAATTATGTAGGGGAAATAACCCTGCAAGTGATGTAGCAAATATTGCCGCCAGATGTCGCACCGTTTCACTTTGCACGTAGTGAAATCATTTTTTTTCGAACGGATTGCGTTTGCGTTGCACCGACTTTGTTTTCGTCCGATCATTTTACTTACCACCGGACTAAATGTGTTTACGTTAAACTGATTCATATTGCATCATGCTGATTTACATTGTTCTGTATCACTTCACATTTTTCGATGAATCGTTTAAGATTTCATCGTACCAACTTGTATTTGATTGTATTGCATTAGTTGTTTTTCTCAAATGGTTTGTCATTGCACTGAATGATTTCTACTTGCGTCGTATGGTTTGAAATTTTACACCGTATCAATTCACTTCGAACCGTATCAATTCACTTTGTAACGAATGAACAGAGTTTACACGTCGCATTGAATCAATATGTACGTCATCAAATGACTTCATGTTGAATTAAATGGCCTGTCATTGAATGGTTTGTAAATAGCCACATTTTGACGGTTATGGCTTCCCATACATAGTGGAGCACTGTAAATGGATCAATCACTAAACTTGCAGTGCGTTTCAAAATAATAGACACATTTTTAAAAAGTAAAGATTGTATGAAAGTGACTATGACCAAGGATCTTATGAAATTAGTAAATCACATCATCATAAGTCAGGTAGTGATAGTCCTTATTGCAGAAGAGTGTTTAAATTAAATTTTAAAAGTAGATCAGGATTACGATAATAACATTTTGCAAAGGCTTTACGGCGTTTATGGTAATAGCAGCCCTTCTGGAGTAGTTTCTTAGTTATACAAATATTACGAATAATAAAGTCCTCAACACGATTACAAAGCTCTAGAAAGACGAATTAGTTGACAAACATACATACCATAAGAAATAGCTCTGGGAACATCCGCATCGAAGTGGGGGGAAATTAACAATATCAAAATTAAAATCATCTCGCTTGTCATAGATTTTACTAATTATTTCACCATTTTCAACATAGAGATTTTAATCAAGAAAAAGAAGCGACATTAGCAGAAACTTTAGCATTGTTGAGTGGAAGTTCTTTAGGATAGATAATGTTAACCATATCAGAATAGAAATAATTGTGAATGTTCAATATGTCATCCAGATACCGGGAGGTGTCATTAGAAGGTTCAATTACATCTGCCTGAGTATCTGGTGAAATAATCAACATGACATCTCTTTCATAGCAATACAAGAACAAATCTGCGACAAGAGGTGCGCAGTTCGTAACCATAGGGATACCAACAATTTGTCAATAAATTGAAATGCTATACCTGACGAAAATATTATTTAATAGGAAAATGAGTGCAACACAATCTTCTCCTTAAAGCTACACAATCCCGATAAAATAATACAATTTCAAGTTGTTTTAAACATAAGAACGCCTATAGATGAAGTTCTTTGCTGGTTTGTTGTCTACATTGTTTAGGCTGGTATATTGTCATAGTGTATATCGAGGCATTTGCATAATAGGCGTGATAAACGCTTCGGTAACTTTGAAATTGTACCACCGGGCGATTACGGGTATATAAGCCTAAACGTTTATATAGCAATTTGCTCAGATATCCGATAACTACAGATTATTCAACTCGATGAGGATATTTAGTGGCGTGCAATGTAACTATATACATGTTTGTATTGTTGAACGAAAGGGAACAAGTAAAATGCGTAAGGCATAACGTAAATACATAACTTTGTAGAGAATTATAAACACTTACCCGCGTATCCACATATGTTCCATATCTTGTATATACTTATTTCCTAAAATATCCTTCAAATAATCCCAAATCACACACGTATTATACATGTATACATATACAGAGAGCGTGTATTAGTAGCCAATAGTATGACACGTGAAATACATGCTCCAGTGTTGACTCGGGACAGGGAGAAATTATTGTTTACAATGAGACACTTGAAGGATATTGTTCTATTGTTATATATATGGAATTTTCTTTTGTTGGAAAAAGACCAGCAATATTATTTCTCGCAAATCGTAGTTTTCAGGATGTGCGGAAGGGATATACACATGAAGGTCGCCCATTCGTCTATCCTTCAGTTGCACTTTTCAATTCCGGAGCTTCTTGGGAAAATAATAAGATTCACAATTCGTAAAAAAGGGATCGCTCTTGCGTGCGAGCTTTTGTGGGTGCGTGCCTAAACCGTGCTTGTGTGCGTGCTATTATGCATATGTTTGTTAATATTTAAATCTGACGAATTTGAAAGGCATTTGAATACTACTTCTTCATAAAAAAGAAAATTCATAAAAAAAAGTGTTTTTAAAAGTGCTAAGGCTTGGGCTAGAACCCCGTCCGCAACGGCGAAAGCATACTAAGACAGCGCGTTAACCTATTGCGCTACGGAGGCCGATTAACGATGTCGTATTAATTAAGTTACTTTACATAAATATGCTCAATCGCGAAGACTGCTAATATCACGGTGAATAGACGTAACGGACCCTGGTTGCTCAAAACTGCGTTACCTTGATTCTGGTTGCACTTGTAACGGACCCTGGTTGGTAAATGGACACTGGTGTCAAAAAGTTCGAACATAAAGATACAGTATCGTATGTATAAGAAAAAAACTTCATAGACGGAACTTTTGAATATCATATCCTTCAAAATGCATTTTCTTATGTACAACAAATGTAGAATAATTCCTAACAAGCTTACTCTTAACCGGTCGATACAAAGTTGACTTTAAAACGCCAAACTTCCATATGTTCTCTCTGACTGATTTAATGTGATCCAAAACTTGTTTGCAACTGCTGTTGTTCAATAAAGATAACTGTTTAGTCTAAAAATCTGCAAATATTTACATCATGTCTAAATTTCAGAGCACCGGACCCTGGTTGCTTTGTAAAAAATGCTTGAGATTCTGGCAATAATCTGTATCTTTGGCACCGGATCCTGGTTGATAAGATTGTTTTCTATATACCTTCAGATTAAAGAGAAAACGACGATCGGGACTATGGCTCCACCAAAACAAACAATAAAAAAAAACATCTATTGGTTGCATGGTGTTTTAAGTCATCTTCAGCACAGTTTAGGTTATATATGATGGTCGATTTTTTCGTGGGGGAGGCAAGGCTGACCAGTAGGACAAATACTGCATGCCTCATGTAATCTGGGTACGAGCTGGTTTCGTACCCACGACCGTAGGGGTGAACTTGAAACAGTGCCTCACCACTCTGGACCACCGGTACTAAAATCATTCATGTGACAGCATGATGGAAAATAAAAAAAGAACTGCCCAATATTGAATGTAGAGGGTGTGATCTTGTTATAGTGACATAATCTGGTGGTGAGTTTGGCTAAATGCTCTATGTACAAGGTAGAATACTAAACAAATGTACTCCGGACCTACTTTCGTGTATATACGTTTGCGCCTTGAGATAATTCTCTCTTCACGACCTGTCTTCTGTCGACAGTACCCTAAAATAAACTATGGGCCCGCAGTAGACATTAACCAAACTAACTTTCCCCGCAGCGCGCTGCATGGCTGTTTTTTGTCGCCGTTTTACACAATAACCTCAAACAGTTTTTATATTTGTAACCGGAGGCCCCCATCATGTGCCACTGAGTTTCGTCGGTGTGTTCTTGGGCAAGACACTTTCCCTTAGCCTCGTCTGTCGGATGGGGACGTAAACCGGGCGGTCTCGTGTAACGGTCTGTCCTCCGAGCACGTTAAAGAACCATAGGAATCTATTCGATAATAAAAGTAGGGCACGGTTCCCGGATTCCTATGTTTCCTTCCTCTCTCTCTGGGGCGGCTCTAAATAACCTATACTGTGTTGATGATCCGTTAAACAACATTCAATATTTAAAAAAAAGAGGGTTATTCAAAAGGCATTATCTTAGAGCACGCAGCTGTGTACACAATGTCTGTAAAAATCCGAAAATTAAAAAAAAAAACACAATACATAAAAAACAACAAAAATAACAACAATCAAATGAAAAAGTAGGGGCGAGAGGATATAAGGATTCAGACTATATCATAAACATGTCAGTGTCAAATAAGATATAAAATAGCTGGAAAAAACGAACCACAGCGTATCTGGGAATGAAACAATATTTATAGCCGGTCTCCCAAAAGAAAGGAAGGATACATACAAATCCGAGAAGCTGCCCTAATCTTACTTACGAATATATTTTCCTTTGAGCAAATTGTTCCAAGGATAGACTCCGAAACACAGAACCGGTGTACATACCAATCGGACGGACGAGAATAAAGGAACATGTTTTACTCAATAATACACAGAAGAAATTGACTTGCGGCAATAAGGCTTCATCCGGGTCAAATGCAACGTGCTATCAAGTAGACCACGCCAGCATCCTTGAAGTGTACGAGTTCCTCGCTGATGTTTGGAGGGTGAAAACTCGTTAAATGTAAAAATCTTTAAAATATCTGAGCACATTGTTTTTTTTCCATAAGTTGCCATAAGTTGACCCCCTCATAAACCCCACCCAATTGAAAATGTCGCAGCTTTATCTTCCGCCGCTGATATCAGACCGAGATATTTCGAACAGGGGAACAATACTTCCGAGCAAAAGGAGTTATTTTTCAGCAACATTGTTTTAATAGTTTACGTGTTTTTACCCGCCAGGGTCCTTTACATGAGTAACCAGGATCAAGGTAACGCTGTTTTGAGCAGCCAGTGTCCGTTACGTCTGTCGACCGTGAATATAAACCATTGCTTTTCAACATATTGCTTTTCCAGGTCCGTAGCTACACTGGGGCACACATATGTATTTGTCTTGGTTGAATTTTGGGAATGTACATACTTTACATAAAAACAACTATATACTAGTATATAAGGACCCTGGGGGGAAATGCAACACATTGAAGAAAATTAAAACAAAATCTAGGGTGGAGAGGGAGGTTAATGCCACTGGACACCAAAATAAGGGATATGCCTCGGTTAAATTTCAGGGCTGGTTACGGGCCAGTTTTCATTCAAAATTACTTTACAAATCAATAAACTTAGGAAAGGTTAATTACTAGTATTTGAACTTAATTGTTATATTAAAACTTTCGGTTTTTATTTAACACTTACCCTGTCTTACAGACGGAAGCTGACATCTTTCATATTTTCTTTGATTTTGAAATATTACCAATCAGAATTTTAATGTTTTTTTTGTTTCGTGAAAACATCAATATTGGGCATCACCCCGAAACATTGGGGTGTGGAGTCCTCCGGCTCTTACGCCTATGTTTATAAGACTATATAGAAACTCTCTCTCTATCTCAATGCTTCCACCTCACTCCTTCCTTCCCCCACTCTCTCTCCCCTTTTCTCACTTTTTTCCCTCCCTACCTCTCGCTTTCTTTCTCTGTATCTCTCTTTCTCTATGTGTGTGTCTCTCTCTTTCTCTCTTTCTCTCTTTCCTTCTCCCTCTTTTTGACTATCTATATCTCTCTCTCTGTCTATGTGTCTCCCTGTGTCTCTCTATCCATTTTATTTCCAATTTCAAAATTTCAATTCATGCATAAATTACGAGGAATTCATTAAAATTATGTTGATTTAGAATCTACTAATATGTGTAAACCATGCATGCATAACTTCACATAACAAATACTATATCTCCATCTTTACCATTAGTTACGAGCCTCTACCAATATTCCAATTTCGATAAACAATGTCTCCCTTGTGTTTTGTGTCAATATACACTATACACAAACACACACACACACACACATAAAAATGGAGGATTATTTGTATATAATAGTTTCTTTGATGCAACGCGATAGTTGGAAAGGATACGTTTAATTATAGGTATTGTTTTGGATTATATATAAATATGGACTTATAAGGTTGTTTGAGTAAGTACATTTATAGCTTCCTATTCAATTTCTAATGACTTGTATTTCTTATTAGGTCTTTCTACTGAAGATTGGTCTCATTAGTTCGGTGGTAAAATGCCGTCTGCTAAAATCCACTTTTATACCCGTTATAAGACCAGTGGTCGATTCACAAAGTACTTGAAGCGTCTCATACAGTACCGCCTTATCTCATTAATATTCAGTGAATTTATGAGGCGCGCATGTTGTATATATGAACCCACACGTATACAGTAATCACTTAGTACAACATGCGTAATAACCGTTAGATTTGTTCAGTTCTAGTGTGCCTTTTATCGGGATTGTGTAGCTTTAAGTCCACATAGTTTAATTGTCGAAATTACCTTTGGTAAACAACTCTTTAATATTGTTACAGGTCATACTTGAAGTGTTTTTCTCTAGCGAATTAGAGCAATAAGTTTAAATTTATCTTTGATAGGGCGTAGAACATTGGTGTCTTACAAAATCAGTGAGTTGAAACAGACTTCATCTGTTTTGTAGTATGGTGTCCTTAGTGACCTGGTCAGAATAACTACCGTTCTCTAAGTTCCATTTATTATTGTAAGATAGAGTATGGTATAGCTCCAACCCTTTGTTATATTGAATTAAATGGTTTAATGATTTTCATTCATGACAGGACATTTTACCAACAATACTACAATGTTGTTTTAATCAATTTGAAATTGCAAAAAATTTGCTTAACATATACATATTTAGTATGTGTTTTACAAACGTCAATTGTTTTACTTGAAAATGTATTTAAACTATACCACCTCATCTAGGTATTTAAACTATACCACCTCATCTAAATGTCTGATTTATTATAGAGTTTACAATTACCTGTACATTTCTGGAGTGACCGAAAGCAAAACACGATGAACCATAACGTACATATTTCTCCTGTCTGAGTTGAACGCTATTATTTTGTCACTATGTGTCACTGTAATAAAAAAAACACGTCGAATGACTGTTAAGAAATGCACAGGATATCGTGAATAGCATGTGTAGGGCGATTTTGAATTTACTATTCTCTATCGTCTTCTGTCTTTTGCTCGCTCTATCTGTCTCAATGTTTCTGTATGCCACACTCCCCCACCCTCTCTCTCTCTCTCTCTCTCTCTCTCTCTCTCTCTCTGAGAACGCCCACCTGAAGCCTAAGTAAAAGTCATTTAAAACAATAACAACTACTAGTAATTATTATGGTGCTGAGGTCCATATACTTCGCCTCGGTCCATATTACATTCTAGGTCTCGCTGCCTTGTGCTAGAGAGTTAAATGGACCTCAGCTTCGCTTCAGTCCATATAACAAACTAGACTCATTATCAAATATTGACCCCACCATGGGTTCATGTGGGGTTGTATTCGTACACACGGGGAGTGACCTTACCATGTGTTCATGTAGGGTCGTTCTTGTTTATAAACTACATGGATATACCTATATTTCGTATGTGTCGTGTTCGGCCGTTTCCAAAGGTCCACTTGAAAGAGACATTTTGAAGTCTTACATTCGACGGAATACCACTTTACGAGAGGTTCAACGTATTTGAATTAGTTTTTGCTTAGTGATTTAATGTATATGAATTATTTGTTATTCACGTGTACATTTATGTCGGGATCGTACCATGGGTTCATGTACGATCGTTCAAACGCGTTAAGGTATAATGTGCATTTCGCTAAAACATCAGCATAAAATACGCGTAATTAATTGGTTTCTTTTTCTTTTGTTGTTTTGTGTTCGATATATGCCAAGGTCATTCGCTTTTCTTCCCCCCCCCCCCCCCCCCACCCCCACACACACACTTTCTTATGGCGATTTCATCAGTCAAATTGTCTGATGAGAGTGGCGTAAATCGCCATAGCTAATTAAAGATTATATAAACACCATTAATGTTTTTAATATAAAAACAGTTATTTCCAATTAACGACAAATCGTGTAACAACTTAGATTACGTAATATCGCATAATAATATTTAGTACATCTATTTTTATAGTGCTTTATTCTATATCAGTTTCATTATGTAATTAACGGAAATTAATATGTGTTACATAATATTACAATGTTTCATGCAATATTACATGTCTACTATTTCAACTTTAAACACATTCACACTCTTGTGAATAAAAAGTCACTTTGTGGCATATATCGACACTACACCCGCTAGTTGTTTGTTACTTACTTCCCAGAATAAACAATGCGCATAAATAATCTAACTGCGAAGTAATTGGATATTTATGCAAAGCGTTTGTCCTCTGTACGTACGGCCTGGACCCCGGTTTATACACCAATTACGCGCTTGAGTGTTTATAACACAACACGAATACCATTGGCTTATTAAAACACCGGGGGCGGGTCCCCATCATCACCAGGGTTATCTGTACCATATTCCATTCAGGCTCTGTGTTTTACAACAGCCAGTCGGAGTGGAAAATTCTAAAACCGCCACAAACCCCAACCAACCACCCTACAAAAAATAATAAATATATAAATGCACACTATACCATAGCGCTCGTATTGACTTTATTCTACGTCTAAGCTCCATGAATAGGCGTAAATCGCCATAGCTAATTAAAGATTATATAAACACCATTAATGTTTTTAATATAAAAACAGTTATTTCCAATTAACGACAAATCGTGTAACAACTTAGATTACGTAATATCGCATAATAATATTTAGTACATCTATTTTTATAGTGCTTTATTCTATATCAGTTTCATTATGTAATTAACGGAAATTAATATGTGTTACATAATATTACAATGTTTCATGCAATATTACATGTCTACTATTTCAACTTTAAACACATTCACACTCTTGTGAATAAAAAGTCACTTTGTGGCATATATCGACACTACACCCGCTAGTTGTTTGTTACTTACTTCCCAGAATAAACAATGCGCATAAATACCATTCTAGGTTCTGAACAACAAATTAAATCCATACGTTTCATGTTTATTTAAAGTTAACGTCGTATTATATACGCGTCCGAAAATATAACTCTCGGACCGGGGCCGTTCACTATTACAGAATATTGACGGGATGACGCCACATTGCGCAAAGAAGGGAATACAAAAATGAAGTATACTATTGCTATATATTAACGTTTACTTTTTAATAGTGGCGATAGATTGCGATGCACAAGAATGGAGATGCGATAACGGACAATGTGTTACTTTCAACCTACTTTGTGATAACAAGTTCGACTGTTACGATGGTTCAGACGAAGGTTATAAAGCATGTTCTGGTAAGACATTTTATGTCATATAATCAATAGACATGGTATTGCGGCACAACGATACACGAGTTCGCACACAGAATATATTGATGACTATAAGTAACATGTAATAAGCATACTAATGAACCTAGTTATACAATTAATCGGATGATACTTAAGTGTAAAAACCAGCAAAATGGTAAAAGTAAATATGTGACGAGAACACGTAATAGTAGCAATAACCAATAACACATATAAATAAGAAGACGACATAAATTTTACAATTGGAACAATAGGTACAGTAGTCATTTAACATTTAGCACTCATAAACTGTATACAGTTAGATTATTCTCTGCTAAAAGGCCCTGTATAAAGTGGCTGGTCACCTTAGAGTGATGCAGATTGGTGATATATTGGTAAAATTGTCGCCATTTTCATAATGGCCGCCTAATATTTCATAAAGAATAAATGAAGGCCATAATTACTTGGCTTATCTGCGATGCTTTTCTTAACAGTTTTGACAATCCCATTTGGAAAGATCAAATCGTTGTCATGTAAATTATGTACACTTCTGAATATTTTCTTGTTTATATAGGAAACTGTGAAGACCGAGAACTATACTCGTGCGGGGATTTTAGCAAGACGTGCATTTCAATGTCATTAGCTGCAGATGCCGTGTATGAGTGTTGCTTCAAAGACAAGTGTGACGAACCACCTCCAATGGAAGAGACAATTACTTTTTGTGACGGAACACATAAAATGCCAATCGCATATATTAATGTCGGCGAAGACTTGCACGGTGAGTTCCATGTTGTTTTAGCACAATTATAGTACTTCTTTAATATTATCAATTATATAATTTAATTACATATTTGAACAAGATAATCATATATGTATTAAGGGTATTAACCCTTAATTGTCGATACACGTGCAACTGTATTCAGCCTCTCATTGCTTTCATATGTTTAGCATTCCATCGCTTAATCCTAGCAGTACTTGCAGTTTGTTATACACTACATTATATAAATCCTTTGTTTAAATGACGGCACGTGGGTTGGATTAGAAAAAATGTCGAAAAGGAAATGTAGCATTCAATGACCACAGTCAACCAAAAAACACGCACAGAAACAAACAAAAATTACAAAGATGAATAAAAGGCAAGATATGACATTAAAAACATCAAAAGGGTTCACAATAGGGCTACCGCCTTGAAATGGTCAGTGGCAAGAAATGCCGCTGGGAGGTTATTATCTAACAAACAAAGCAACAATAAGAGGCAATACAAGTATAACACATAAATGATCATGTGTATATGAATATAAGAACGCCTAGAAAGCCAAAAGTACTCACTGACTTGACAAAGACAAACATCAAACGCTACCGTCCTTTGAGGATTTTGGTAGACGTCATCATCGTGACAACTATCTGTCCCGTCATCGCACAAACATACGAGATAGAAGCGAACTGTAAATGCCATTTATTATGGGTAAACCACTAAACAAGCAGTGCGTTTCTAAATGATAGGATCATAACCTCTTTTGATAAACGTTTAAACAAGTTTAATAAAGATTGTATGAAAGTGATTATGACCGAGGATCTTACGAAATTAGTAAAGCACATCATCATATAAGTCAGGTTGTGATAGTCCTTGACGCAGAAGTGTTATTTTATATTTTATAAGTAGATCTGGGTTACGATAATAATATTTTACAAAGATTTACGAAGTTCATGGTAACGGTAGCTTCTTGCTTATACAAATATTACGGATATTAAAGTCCTCAACACGACTAGAAGATCTAGAAAAAACGAATTGGTTGAGACATATAGACCCCATAAGAAGTAGCTCGGGGAATAGCCCCATCTAAGTGGGGATAACTAACAATACCAAAATTAAAAGCATCTCTCTTGTCATAGATTTTACTAATTATTTCACCATTTTCATAAGAGCGATTTAAATCAAAAAAGAAGTGACAGTATCAGAAGTGTTAGCTTTGTTGAGTTGAAGTTCTTTAGGATAGATAATATTAACTATAATAGAAAAGAAAAAATTGACAATGTTCAATATGTCATTCAGATACCAAGAGGCTTCTATTACATCTGCCTAAGTTTCTGATGAAAGACTTAAAATACATACTTTAGCGTCGGTTGATACTATATGAGGTATCTCTTGCAATGACTAGTGTAGACGGTGTTGATTGCCCACTAATTGGATTACATGTATCTGTTCGTTATAAACTTTGTATTCTTTTGTATGCCGCTGTTACAGTCATTCAGTTGTATGCCGCTGTTACAGCCATTCAGTTGTATGCCGCTGTTACAGCCATTCAGTTGTATGCCGATGTAACAGCCATTCAGTTGTTTGCCGCTGTTACAGCCATTCAGTTGTATGCCGCTGTTAC
Organism: Cyrtodaria siliqua; assembly: GCA_037043455.1. NCBI lineage: Eukaryota > Metazoa > Mollusca > Bivalvia > Adapedonta > Hiatellidae > Cyrtodaria > Cyrtodaria siliqua. Next base: position 38,586 of record JAWPHD010013856.1, on the reverse strand, counting down.
AGCCATTCAGTTGTATGCCGCCGTTACAGCCATTCAGTTGTATGCCGCTGTTACAGCCATTCAGTTGTATGCCGCCGTTACAGCCATTCAGTTGTATGCCGCTGTTACAGTTATTTAGTTGTATGCCGCCGTTACAGCCATTCAGTTGTATGCCGCCGTTACAGCCATTCAGTTGTATGCCGCTGTTACAGCCATTCAGTTGTATGCCGCTGTTACAGCCATTCAGTTTAAAATTGCGAACGATTTGTGAATGGTATATTTATGGAGACTTATTTGTATCTATCCAAATCAAAAATATTTCTCTAAATCAATTCTGCCTATAGTCACGCACCAAAACACATCATGCATAATATTAATATTTATATTGATGTTATGCTCAAGACAGTTAACGCGATTCATGTTGGTTTAGGCTTAGTTATATATTTACAGATAAACTTAAAATAATGTAGCGACGATGGCCGAAAACAAAATATATTCAACCTGATCTGCTTATGCCGTGATTTTAAATAAAACAGTTAAAAAAATAAACAAATATTGATGAAAAATTAGAGTATTTTTAAAAAATAATTTGATGCATTTTTAAGCCTGTCCATGGTCCTAAGTTATTCTAAATACTTTGTTTTATAGTAAACAAAAAGTGTAGTGATTGTTATAATTTTAAAAGAATATTTTGAGCAAAAACTTTGGATTTTTAGAACAAAATTAAATAAAAAGTGGAATAATTTCAAAAATATTTTTGTTTTGATATTAAATATAATAGGATTATTACTATAGTAACTTGTTTTTGAAGTTTGTATCACCTCGAGTAGGTAAATGCCAGATCAGGATCACACGATATTGTGCCTTTGTGAGCACGGTCCATTCCCTGAAATGGAGTATACATCTAGTTTTCAAGTTATTACAGGATGCAAGTGCAGAACTAGTTAAATGTGTAAAGTAGATATACGTGCAGATGGGCAAATAAGAAATGCATCAGTAAGAAACAATATGACAGAATACTAACACGGGTTGCAGCAGATGCGCATTACCATAGGTCATGCTACTGCCTGTGTACAAAGCCGGATACAATAGAGGTCCATCTCCCACGAAAGCAATCGATATTGACTGTTTGGGAACATTTTATTAAGTCGGACGTAACTGCAGAAGGGTCTATTGCAGGTATACTAGAATGACGCAGGTATAATCAAACTGCAAGAGCCCATAAAATCGTTTAAGAAGCTCTATTAACGATGGTATGGAGTGGATTTCTAGTTTGGGCCAATACAAATGAAAAAGGTGACCCGCATATTGCCTATTGTCTGAGAAGCGCAAAATCGTTTGAGTATCTTAACTGAGACCAAACACCCCGGACACACTTGAATCTGTGATGGGCAATAGTTCGTTCCAGAAGGGATTGACACTGACAAATATCTGAATTATTTATGATGAATCAGTTTGTCAACTTTCTGAATGCCATAAATATACATTGTATACATAAGGCTGAATATGATTCGCGTTTCATGGGAAGGTGGCTGGTCGCTACATATACGAGGAGCGTTCATTATTTAATACAACTAGCCGTCGTATTCACATTGTGTGAGGTTTACAAACGAAATTTGAAAATGATCTTATAGAATTTACCTTTGGCGACACTTCCTCAAAAGTTTATTAAAATCAGTGAAGATATAAGTCTATGACGACTGTTTGTTTGGGACATATTTATATACACTGCCTTAAACATGTTAAAAAACGGCAGAAAAGTTTAATAGGTCGTAATGTTGGAATGATAGAAAAAAGCAATTTGCAGCAAAGTAATTTATTTAAACTTTTGTAGTAACTGGAAGTATGTGAAAATATTACGTAAACGATGTTTTCAATACAAAATGGCAAGAAATGCCGTGTTTTTTTTTAAATATAAAAGTCCTGAAAATATCAAATTCCAATAAAAATAATATTCAAAATCAGTTTGAAGATATGACGGAAAATGGTTTTAAATATATGGGTAATGATTTGAAGAGTTACTCTAAAGATTTAATATAAAATCAATCATTTTAGTTATACCGCTCCAAAACTATTAAAGCCTGATGTTGCTCTTTGCTTTTTTAGCATAACATTTAAGCTAAATTTTGTCGCACTGTCAACATTTGAGGAGTAATAAACCCAAATTAAACACATTACAAATACAAACTACTAACATTTTCATATGAAAGATAAAAGTTTGTGGGTTAAGCAAAACAATTCCATCGAAATCGTCCGTCGAAATCAGATTCAGATCAAAATATTTTTTTCCGTTTTTGGCGTGTTCAGTATCATTTATATGTCTTTTGCATATGACAGGATCAATAATGCATGCTACATGTAATTTCCAGTATACTATGTCCACATAACAAATACTGAGCATCAGTACTCCGATGTCCACAAGTACATGAATATGTTGGTTTTTAGGTGCAGATTGGTTGTTCAAACCCATTTTGTAGAATACCTGTAGATCAGATAATAGAAGAAACAGTGAATAACTGGTTGAATTAATGATTTTAACCTTAAATCTGGTGGTAGTTACAGGTATTTTCTTATTGCTGAATACTGAACGCTTTCCTTCGACACTTAAGAGGTCAACTGCGTTTAGACAATACAGATATACATTTCAAGGACATACAGAAGCCGCGAATAAAAAGAGAGGAGGAAGACGTTCTCTGACCGACATGCTAGAAAATAATAGGATTAATCATTTTAGTGATAAATATACAATTTGATCAGTCACTTAACCGCTACTGTAACACCTCGCGATGTTAAAAGTGAGTCACTGATGCACTTCAGCTGCACTTACAAGAGTTGTTTTAAGTGCGAAGGCCGGACCAAAGAACCACTAAGTGAGCGATTTCATGAGCGGTTACCGAAACTTAACTTGAAAATTCTTCGAGCTCCATGAAGACAAACGTAACGGTTCAGAGTAAAGGAAAACATGTCATTATAAAAGCAGTTCAAAATCGCTTTGTGTACATGGTTATTATGACTCAAAGCAGACATCTGAACATCCGTGAAGCCATAACGTATTTCAATGGAAGAAAATTCATAAGCAGTTTTCAAAAATGTCCAGCCCCATAATGTATCTGGTAGATCAGTAGATGAAGAGCAACATGAAAGCGAACCGGATGGCAACGAATTATTTGTAACTCATAAAGCAGAATGCTTACAATTGACAAAGGATAAAACCGACGATGTTGAAGAATTGAAATCAACTCAAGAAAAATATAATACATCTTCCTGCAGCGTATGCATCTATATCCGGTAACGCTTCCGTTGTAATCAACAGTAAATATGCTGATGTAATTCTTCTAGGTCTCGCCTTTGAACGAGATATTGACAGTCCATTATACATCAATGTAGTAAACAGAATAGAGTTTGCTTCACTAACTTTGAAAAAAGTGCAATTAAAAACCTGTGTGTAAGGCATTGCTTGAAATACATGCATTTACAAGATGTGATAATGCATTTGTTGGGACAGTGATTGACTCTTAATAAATACCAAAAATCATTTGGGAAGTAATTTAAAGATTAGGAAGTAATTTAAAGATTGGACACTGACAACAGAAACTGTTGAAAAACAAAAGTTAACAGAAGAGTTCGCTTGTCGAATGTATCGTTCAAAGGTATGTAAAAAAAGTATGATAATGGACCTTTGGAAACGGCCGAGCACGACACATACGAAATATTGCAGTCTCGGTTTGATTGAGACTGTTCATGAGCGGTAGTGAAATATACTAGCTACCGCTCACGCCCTCTAGCCCCGGGTTGAGCACAACTCAATATTCATAAAATCAATAGTACACAATTTTAACCATCCCAAAGATGGCATGCATACGGCGGTGGACATGGAGTTATATGCTTCCCCATGTCGTACGGCGTATGGTCCCAGTATCTAATAAAATTAAATGCCCCGAAGAGCGAAATAAACATAATAGAATTTAGTTGGGAGCAGCGGTTATGAAGCCTGCGTATCACAAGTAACAGCCAAAAGACTAAATTAAAAAGCAGACAACATATCCTATAAGTGGTTAAACAATACCCAGAGCCTTTTATAGGCCGGAGTAGTGGAACCACCGAATCAAAAATTAAGTAAGAATACAAAAGAAATTGAAAATGTACCACCGATAACTAAATATAAGTATCGGGCTCAGCGATCTCCAAAGATCGAATGAATAACAGTACTGATTGCAGACCACTGATGTAAATTAATTTAGGTACCAACTATTTTGTTCAACGAGACAGGCATTGATTCATCACAGCTGCCACCCTGTAAGGATTGTATAAAGGGACACATGACAATCTCGATTTGCTTAAAACACATAATTAGGAATTATTAGAATAGCGAGAACAAATTATTTTGCACATTATTAACTGCAATTGATATTACACCAATAATGTATTTAAATCTATGGTAGAGTGTCGAAGAAAATTAGACAATTCTAATTTTTATTGAATTATATGTCAGCAGTTTTAAAGTCAAAATTACAATGATTAATAAATCGAGATGCCGATTTTAATGCCTGATAATAACCTCAGGATTGCCTATGTCCCTTTACCATAGAACTGTGACAGAGCCAATTACCAAGCTACTATCTGGAGATGTTTTGACACCACACCGGTTATTGAATCTTTTGTAGGTTATGGATGGAAACTAAATGAAGATGGCGAACTCGAAATAGATAGGATGGATATTCCTGCAGCTCCGTTTTAGATTTAATGTCTTGCAATTGTACATGACAATGCAATCTACCGAGGTGTTATTCTTATTGCTTGACAAATGGCCTGAAGTGTACAGACATGTGCAAACTCATTACATATGATAATAAGGCAAGAACTGAAAATTATAAATATATATGTATTATAGGTGTTCTGGCTCAAACCCAAATCACCCCAAATAATCTAAAATCACCACACAAAATTTTTCAGTTTACTGAAAATTAAGTCAATTAAACTGGTTATTTAGCATGTCCCAGGCGCTAAATAACCCAAGATTTTAAGATTGAATTGTGAAAATGTTTAAAATTTGGATGTTTAAATTTTATTACAAAATAGAGGTTAAACTATAAATACTCAATACGTCTAAATTTTAAACATTCTTTATTATAATCCTTATAATACCAATATTCGTTATATTTTCTAAGTGTTGAAGCACCGCATTTACAACAAATTTGAAATTGGGCAGTAGTACCCAATCCACAATTTAAACAAGGTAGAATTTTACAAGTTTTCATTCTATTTTTATGAACTTTACAATATTTCGAATTTTTAACAGGTTTTTTGGTACAAATACCGTTTGAACTGATCTTTAGGAACTGACACGGAATCATTGCTTTATATTTATAGTAATAATTTTTTATATTAAATAAAAATATTTTTAGGTATAAAGAAAAGAGAAAAAATGTCAGACACTAAAGATACTATAAATAATTTATTATCTCTGTATAATACAGGTATAATAGATAAGGAATCACTAAATATGGCACTGAAATCATTAGGAGGTCAACCAACCAAAATTGAGGAAGAAAATGCATCACTTAGGAAAGAAGTTAAAGAAATTGCATTAGTTAAGAAAAAATTGGAATTACTTGAGGAAGAAAATAAAGTCTTGAAAACAAGGGCAACTACCAGCCAACCTTTTGAATATAAAAAGAAAGAACCAACTAGTAAATCTTTTGAAAGTTTTAAGAAAAGAAGAAAGCTTAAAAAACTTAAGAAAAGGCAGGCTAAAAAAGAATTAAGTCAAGATGATAAATACAAAAAACAAATGGCTAAAGTAATCCAAGAGCTGCAAGAAAATCAAAAAGAAGAAAAAGAAGAAGAAAAATTAAAACTAGTTGACAAACCAATGTGTGGCTATTTTAAAGCATACGAAATATCTGCCAGAAAATATAAAGACCCTAAAATCCTATTCCGTGATAAAAAATTCATTATTACAAAACAAATAAGCAAAGGGCTGACAGAGACGAATGGAATAAAGTTTCAATTAGGCCTTACTGTAAATCTATTCAAAGATGATGGTGCTACCAAAAAATACACCACAGCAGTATTACACAGCGAGCAAAATGCAATCTTAAACTCTGAAAGAATAAATGAGTTGTACGATAAATCATCTGCTTATATACAAGAGAGTCTTGAAAGATTTACAAACACAGCATCTGGATTGGAGATTGATCACTGTGTTACGTTTTACTTAAATTTTGCAAAGTATGAACCATTAAAAGGTTCTTCATATATTTCTTTACCCAAAGCAGTAGCTGATAAAAAAGCAATTATAAATGTAAAAAACAATGATGATCAGTGTTTGTTTCATGCAATAAATTCAGCTTTAAATCCAGCTAAAAAGAATTCTGATAGATTATCAAATTATCCTAGTACAGAGTTTTTAAAGAAAGAGGGTATTGATTTTCCCACTCCAATTTCTCAAATTTCCAAAGTAGAGAAACAAAACAACCTTGCTATCAACGTTTATGGATATGCTATAACAGGAAAAAATAAAAAGGTATCTGTTTTTCCATATAAAATATCAGAACAACCAAAAGATATTGAACGAATTAATTTGATCTTAATATCTGAAGACACTGAGGTTGAATCAGAGAACGAAGACGATCTAAATAATGAAGAAGGAATTATAGATGACAACTATAACCCTGATGATTATTCCAAAGAACCAAAAAAATTAACAACAAAATATCACTATTGCTGGATTAAAAATTTAAATAGATTACTTTATGATCAAAACAAATATCACGGTAAAACTTATTTCTGTGATCGTTGTCTTTACGGCTTTTCAAGAGAAGATATACTTACCAAACACAGAGAAGACTGTGAGGGTATCAATAAAAACTCTTGCCGAATAGAAATGCCAAAAAAAGGTGCAAGAATCAAATTTAAAAATCATCAAAATCAAATGTCTGTGCCTTATGCAATATATGCTGATTTTGAAAGTATAGTCAAACTACAATCAACTAAATTTGGAAAGAAATCTGAAATCACAAGTGTGCACGAAGCTTGTGGATTTGGATATCAAGTTGTCAGATATGATGGTAAAACAGAAGAACCTGTTATTTACAGAGGTGAAGATACTGTTGAAAAGTTTTTAAATCATTTGGAATGTGAAAAGAGCAAGATTAATAATATATTTGCTCACCCGAAACCATTAATCACGACACAGCAGAATGAAATAGATTATGAAAAAGCAACACATTGCTGGATATGTGAGGATGAAATAGGTAGAAAATGTGGCAAAAACTGTAAAGTAAGAGACCACTGTCATTTTACAGGAGAATACAGAGGTGCAGCACATAAAAACTGCAACCTAAAACTAAAAATAAAACCAAATAAAACAATCATTCCTGTTATATTTCACAACCTTAAAGGATATGATAGTCATCTTATAATGCAAAAAATACATAAAATGACAGGTAATATTACATGCATTCCAAACAACGCTGAAAAGTATATTTCATTTAGTGCCGGACAACTTAGGTTCTTGGATAGCTTGCAGTTTATGAATTCGTCTCTAGAAAAATTGGTTAAAGCAACAGACAAATCTGATTTTAAAATTACCAAAAATCAGTTTGGCAAACAAGCAGATTTACTTTTACGAAAAGGTGTTTATCCATACGAATATATGGACAGTATGGAAAGATTTAAGGAAACGCAATTACCGCCTATAGAAAAGTTTTACAATAGTCTCGAAGATGAAAGTAAAAGTCCCGAAGATTACGAATATGCTCAAAAAATATGGAAAGAGTTTAACTGTAAAACTCTTGGAGACTATCATGATTTATATCTAAAAACTGATGTAACTCTGTTAGCAGATGTGTTTCAAACTTTTAGAAAAACATGTATGAGTGCATACAAACTTGATGCTTTACATTACTATACAGCACCTGGATTATCTTGGGATGCTTTACTTAAACATTCAAAAATAGAATTAGAACTTTTGACAGACATTGACATGCACTTGTTTATAGAAAAAGGAATGCGAGGTGGCATAAGTATGGTATCAAAACGATATGCCAAAGCAAATAATCCATATGTAGCTGATTATAACCCTAACGAGGAAAAACACTTCTTAATGGATCTGGATGCAAATAATCTTTATGGTTGGGCAATGAGTCAACCACTTCCATATTCTGGCTTCAAGTGGGTGGAATCAGAAACCTTGTCAGAGCCAAAAGAAGGAAAAGGATATTTTGCAGAAGTTGATTTGGAATATTCTAAAGAACTTCATGAAGCTCACAATGACTATCCGCTTGCACCGGAAAGATTAGCAGTGAAAAAAGAATGGTTGTCTGAATACCAGACAGATCTGTTAGAAAATAATAGCATGATAAATACAGAACAACTAGTCCCTAATCTTATGGACAAAGAAAAATATGTGATACATCACAAAAACCTGCAACTGTATTTATCTTTAGGCATGAAACTAAAGAAAATACACAGAGTATTAGAATTTAATGAAAAACCATGGATGGAATCATACATAAACCTAAACACAGAACTTAGGAAAAAAGGTAAATCAAAATTTGAAACAGATTTTTACAAACTTATGAACAACTCTGTGTTTGGCAAAACAATGGAAAATCTACGCAAGCGAACTGATATAAAACTAGTCAAAACTAACGGCTCCGAAAATGAAAAGATAAGAAAAATAATAGCCAAACCCAACTTTAACAGGCGTATAAAATTTTCAGATGAATTATCAGCAGTACATGTAAACAAAACAAAATTAACATTAAACAAACCAATCTATGTTGGGATGTCAGTATTGGATTTATCAAAGTATATGATGTATGATTGGTATTATAATACTTTGAAAAAAAGGTATGGAGATAACTGTACTTTATTATACACAGATACTGACAGCTTGCTTGTAGACATCAAAACAGATGATGCATACAAAGACATGGCTGAAATGAAAGATGAGTATGATTTGAGTGATTATCCTCAAGATCACCCAATGCATGATGATACAAACAAAAAAGTAATAGGTAAAATGAAAGACGAATGTAATGGTGTTGCTATAGCTGAGTATGTTGGATTAAGACCCAAGCTATATTCTATTTTGAGAGCGGATGAGCAGGTTATTAAGAAAGCAAAGGGTGTACAAAGATATGTACTTGCCAAACATATTAACTTTGAAAACTACAAAGATGCATTATTCAACAAAAAGAAATATACTCATGAAATGAATATGATGCGATCAATAAAGCATCAAATATATGGTATAACAGTAAACAAAGTTACACTATCACCATTCTACTCAAAAAGATACATCCGAGAAGATGGAATTACAACTGATGCACACGGTTTCTACAAAAACTTATGAATTTTGGTATCAGCAGGAACAATAAGTAATTCTTCTTTGACAAATCCTCTTTGTGGCGCTGGTGCTTTCAAATAATAAACTCTTATACCTTGCGTCACCATATAACTTTTAATCTTGTGAATATCTACACTCCACATTGGATCAGTTGCTCTGCGTCTTCCACCTTCTTGTTCCCCGGGTTGATATAAATATCTTACACTTGCATTCATACAGATAGGATCATCTTTTAATATTTTTGTTTCAACAGGAGGAGGCTTTTTTGTCTCCGAATTTATTGCTTTAACAACTTTTGGTAATCTTTTTACCCATTCTCTATTACGTTTTTGTGAATCTATTTCCTTAGCATACTGATAGCCAAACAATCTTTCAGCTAATTTTCTGTTAAATCTTTCAACTAAAGCTTGGTCTCTGTGTATTTCTGTTCTACCTCGTCTGATATTTACTTTGTGTTTTGACATCAACTGTGATACTGCACCCATAAATTCTCTGCCTGGATCCACTTGTAATAACTTTGGATATTTTAGATGCCGACTATATATATTTTCAAATGCTTTGGCAACTTCTTTACTATCCTTGGAAGTCAGTGGCTCTGCTTCTTTATATCTACTCGCAATATCAACCACAGTCAACGCATATTTATAAGTCTTGCGTCCACGACCAATCCCAAAAGTATCATGCGGCAGAAATAACAAATCAGCTTGATGCACTCCATTTTTAGCAGAAACATCAAACCTGGGTCTAACTATTTTCTTTGGCGCAGGTAAATAAATCTGCCACACAGCTTGTTTCTTTAAAAATTCTAATGCCTTTTTTTCACTGACACCAGCCTCTTTTGCTAATTTTTTAACTGCTGTGTAACCTCTCCAAAATCCTTTTGGGCTGTAATAAATCTTTTCCATTTTTTCTACTAAAGAATAAACTTTATATAACTATAAAGAAAAAATGGAAATCACAACTGCACAATTTGATGAACTGCTTGAAGAGCAATATCAAAATAGCACAAAGAAATGGACAGACTTGGAACTAAATAAAATATACAAAATTACAGATACGAAAATAGTAGATACTGAATATGGTCCATCCATGGTATTAACATTATTAGACAATGGTGAAGTATGGGCGCCTGATCATCTCAAAAATAAATTAGAGAAGAGTGCTAAACCACCATATTATATTCGACCACTTGGATTGAAACCATGTAAGAACAACAAAAAAAATATGTATCATGCATATGACTTAGTCTTTTCAAAGTAAAAAAAAAGTCTAAAGTAATTATAGTTTGAAACTATATTTTTTTTTATGAAATCAATTTATACGCCACAAATCCAGTTGCAGCCATGCCCACCACAATAAACGTAATTTCTCTATTCTGTTGATCCGGAGATGGTGTATAAAAATCACTCAACTTGGGCTCCGGTTCTAAAAGCAAATGTTTACCAGTTGTGTAATAATACTGTTTCATAGCCTGGTCCACATCATCAAAAGTCTGCTCTGCATGATGTTCTTTTTGCAGTTGTTTATTAATAAAATCTAATCTCTCTGTTCTTTTTTTATTCCACTCTACTTGTGCTGCGTTTAATTGTTCCACTGCTTTGTCATGCCTTTGTCTTTCCTCATCTGAAAGAAATAATTTGAACCAGTAAACGCTAATGCATTTGTTAATGCGCCACCAATCATCATTGCTACTGCACTTGCCATTTTTTATATATATATTTTTTTAAAATTATTTCATAATATCCGCAGGAATAATACCTTGCTTAATCAACATATCCTTTGTAGCCATTGCAAACATTATATCTCCAGACAGACCCATAACATCTGTCATATTAAAATCTACTTTAATGACTGGTCTTTTGAATAGTTTTCTGATAATCTCAGAATATCCAATAGCTAGAAGTGTTTCCACTAAAGCATGATACATCATATTTACAATTTGTTTTCCGTCAATACTTGCTGCCATTTTTTTTTATATGATTATTTTTTTAAAATAAATTATTAAAAATCAAACGGGTCTTTTGGTACAACATGAACAGGTTGCACAGCTACAGGTTGCGTAGCAGATTTCTTGTTATAAATATACAAAACCAACCCAGCAATGCCTAATAAAACCAGACACGGTGGAATATAATTTTTGTATACGTTTATTTTGATTTTTTCTGGTTCTTCTTCACCTATTGTTATTTTTGTTATTTGATTTGCAGCATTTTGATTTGTAACATCCTGAAGCAAACGCTTTGCCTTTCTTGCCGCTGCTCCTTTTTTTCCAGCTTCTACTCGTTTTAGATTTTTTACTTTTTGTTGTTCAACAGGTTGTGTAACAACAGGTATAACTTCACTCTCTTGGTTCTCCATTTATATTATCTATAATTTTATTTTTATTAAAATCAATATGTCTAACAGTTGTCAGTATTGCTGTAAATGGTGCTAAGCACATTCCATACCTGTAATACAACTCACAACAAGCACTTGTCAAAGCATGATTAATAAATGGGTCTTCCTCCAAATCTTCTATTAGCTTTGGTGGACTGGTTACATTAAAATATTTTGATACTCCCATTACATACAAGTTAATAAAAGAATTGCCTAAAGTTTTAGTCATGCTTGCCCCAAGCCTTGCTTCATATCTGCAATAAAGTTTGTTAATTTCATCTGGTGGCATGCCATCTATATTTGTGAGTTGTATGTCTTTACCCAAATATTGACGACTACCACCGCCAGCCACTATGGCTGATAATCTTTCTTTTTTTGTTTCTTGTTGCTTTGATTCATCTGGTTCCGTCTGTTCCGATATATTTTGTAATAGTTCTTCCGCATTCATTTTTATATTATTAATCTTATTTTTTATCTTGAAATAAATATAAAATACAAAACAACTAGCTGCGATATTCATGCAACTAGTAATTGTTAGTATTGTTAATAGCATTTTTATTAACATTGCTATTTTTTTTATTAGTATTGTTAATTTGCTTCAAGCATTGCTATTAACATTGCTACTTTGCTATGAGCAATGCTATTAGCAATACTATATTTATGGTCAGTATTGCTATTAACATTGCTACTTTGCTGTTAGTATTACTATTAGCAACAGTTGTAAAAAAAAAGGTATTATACCTGCGTGAAATAAATATATTTTGTAATAATAAAAAAATATTACATAAGAAAAAATGGATTTGAAAATAACAGACGGTGAGAATAGTGATTATAACAAAAATAAAATAGCACTGGATATTATGACAAGAGATGACGTAAAATGTTGTATATGTGTTTCAGAAAGTAAGTGTTTACAAACGTACGAAAAAGGTGCACAGGAAACGCCTGTAATTTCTGTGACAAAGGATGGCGTAGAATATTTTATATGTGAGCCAAGAGGGTATGTTTTACAAGCCCCGGAAAACATGAGTAGTGCTGTTGTACCAATATTGGCTAGTGCATTGAGTGCATGGGTTATATGGGACACTCTAGTTTTTATTTTTAAATAAATTATTCAACCCAATAACCAGTTGGTTGGTCAGTTCTCAAAATTAACTTCGAATATTTAGTCTTAGCTAAAGCTTTTTTTATTCTGGTTCTCTCCTCCAACGTCGGAATAACATCATTTTCTCTCAAACAATTTTCATAACTATCTCTGTCCTTGGTGTAAAACATACACAACCATTTTACTTGATCCCTCAAATCTTTCAATACAGAATTATATCTCTGTGAAATAACCCATACTGATTGTTTAGCGTGACGACCAGAGAATGCCAACTCTGACAACATATCTTTTTTATTTGTTAATTCTTTTGTGGCTGAGCAATCGTCAATAATGTATAATGTGGGCTGGCCAGCATATTGTTTGAAAAAGAAACGCAACAGTTCTTGTAACATTTCTTTACCGTTGCTCACGGGATTGACAATTATTATTTTTTTATCTTTTGGGTTTTTCACATCTCCTATCCAGGATCTATTTTTATAAGCCTCGTTCCACTCTATGGTTGGACACAATATAATTATATGTTCAAAAACTCCAACATACTCTTGTTCAAGTATGTCAAGAACAAACTCTGTTTTACCACAGCCTGTCTGACCACAAATAATGGCACTGTGTGAATATTTAGGATATTTTTGTTGCAAACTAGTATCCTGCTTCTTTGAATCTTCCATCTTCGAAATTGATTTGCGCATCTTGTATTATATATAGATAAATATTTAAAGTTTGATCTGCATCTGCTTTTTTATTTATTAATATCGTTATGCCTTCACTACCGTTTTCTATTCTTCTTCCACTGCCGTGTAATAAATTGTCCTCACATGTTCTAAGGTCAAGCCACAAAGCATATGATTTTGTCAGATAAGTCTCAAGAGAAACACTGGTAAAGTTTAAGTCTCTTGCTACTATTTCTGTCTCTTTGTTTCTTTTTGATGTTAAGGCAAAATATTTGTTAATTTCATCCCAATGTTGATATGCCTTCATGCCCTGACTATACAACTGATTTGGTACTCCCTCTATTGTCATTTCAACCTTTTCAATCTTTGGGTTGTAATAGGTTTCTGTGTCTGTTCTTTCTGGGTCTTCAAACAGCATTAAAATACCTTTCATGCTTCGTGCTGGTACATTAATGTTGATGTTCCAAAGAGTATCAGATTTGTTTGCTATTATTTTTCTATGTCGCAAGATACGATCATACATAAATGACATCTTACCATTGATTTGCTGTCTTATTTGTCTGGATAATTCAACATCACTAACCGTATCAAATTCCAAGCAGATATTTTTTATTACATAAGATGCATCAGCATCAGTGCTTTTGATAACTTTGTTATAATCGTTAAACGTTAATTCATATTCTAACCTATCACCAAGCCCCGCTTGATAAAATGGCATATGACTTTCTAACATTTCAAAGTCCAGTGGAATACAAAATCTATTTCCATAAGCTGCTGCTATAGCTTCATCTCCGGTGTCTGAGGAAGCATCTCCCGCGCTAACTCTATGTTTTAGCATGTTTGGTTTACCAATACCTTGGTAAGCTATGTTTTGTCGTTCGCTAGGGCTTTTCCATAAATCTACATAACAATGATATATATCACTGTCATCTATTGACATGACTTCATTGCCACTTATTCTTATTGTCATTTTTTTCACAATTGTTCTACCCAGATTTTGAAATAGAGTAGCGTTGGCGTCTGTTCTGCTTTTAAGTTCTATTTCAAAGGCAAGACGAGCAGTACTTGGAACTATCACATCATTAGTACTTAGATTGGGAAATCTTACAAGCAGTTGCTGGTTTTGGTCTATTGTTGATGGATTATTAGTTATTACTACACTTGTGCGGATGCCTTTGGCACCATGAGGTTCTCTTAGTTTTCTATGAGGGCTGAGTTTGTTTCCGTAAGCCGACATTGTTTTTATTTTTTAAATATATTTTTTAAAATTAAATAAAATAAACAATGTCTGCTGAAGGAGGATTTGAAAATCCTGCGTTCGATATTGATGATATGACTGAAGAAGACTGGGATAGAGCAGATAGAGCACTTGACGACGAATTTATACAACCTGACTCAGAATTCCAGAGACAAATTGTAAATGAAAATAACTATATTGATCAGCTTCAAGGGGAAGATAAAACAGAAGAACAGCTTACACAAAAAAGGTTGTTAGTAGATCAATTTTTTACTGAAGTTAATGCTGAAATCAGCGGAATTGATTATAAAAATGATTTTAGAGTGGCTGAGGATGAAATCGGTAGAACAATGTTATATGCAGTTGGGACGGATGATGTTCCACTTACCTATTATAAGGGAAATAATCCAAACGAACCAATCAAGTTTTATAAGCTGGACACTTTAATTAAAAAACATGGTATTGATTTTACCAGAAATATTTTAAAAGATTATGATTTATTAGTTCCACGTGAAAGAATTGCTCGGGGCAGGGCAGAATTAGCAGAATTAGCAGACTTGACAAAAACAAAAAATACCCTCACAAAAGCAGGAGAAGATATACAAATGCAAACTTTTTCAACAACTGAAGATGTACAAAATACAGTAGATGCCGTAAATACAATTGAGAGTAATTTGAGTAATATAATAGATGAAACTCATTCTAAAACTGCTGTTCAAACACAAACAGAAGGTCTAACAATGCGAGAGATACGAGGTTTAGATAAGGTATTGCAAAGCTTTCGTGGAGAACTTACTAATAATCTCTCAAAGCTCACTGAGCTTGATAAAGACATAACAAAAGAAAAACAAAAATTAGAACAAGTTAGCACCCCCGGGCAGGAGGATGAGTTTCAACAAGAGCGCATACGTGACAGAATAAAAAGTTTAGAAGATGAAAGAAGTGCGCGACTTGAAGTGGCGAGTGAAAACAAAGAAGCATTACGCAGTCAAATAAACAGGATAAAAGAAACTATAAATAAGGTGTTAAAAGAAGACACAACATTGGGTGAGAGAATCAAAACCTTGTTTAGGGAGCAAGGTATTACTATTGTTAGTATTTTGACTGCCTTTGGTATGATTATTGGGGTATTAGTTGAGACCATTATTCCTACAACGGGAGGAGGGACTGCACCAACTCCAACTCCAAAGCCTGATCCATCAAGTGTAAAATACTGGATAAAAAAACAACTATTTAATCTTGGTAAACTTCTTGCCAACCTAGCTGGTAAAGCTGCTGCAGCACTTCCAGGAGTTATTGGTGCAATAGTATCATGGCTTTTATCTGCAACAGGTAATGTTATTAATTGGCTTGGTAACAATCTATGGGCTTTGGTTGTGTTTGTTTCCGGTTTGTTGTATGTGGCAGCTAAAGAGTGGTTTAGTAAATCTCGTAAATAAATAATGCAGCAAGACCTATTACTATGGTACCAACAATTATAGTTGTTTTGTTATCTTCGTGTTCAATCGCTATTTTTTGTATTTCTGGTGGGTTATGTTCCAAAGTTTTATGTATTGATTTATCAAAGTCAGAATGTTCCGGTAAAAATTTCTTTGTTGTGGTGCCTTGAAAAGGTTGAATATTTTTTGGTGGCACTGGTTTTACATTTACATCATTATTCAATCCTAATGCTTGTGCATCGGTTGCTATTACAATTTCATTATTGTAGTCTTGTATTGTTCCAATTCTTAATTCCATGTCGCTCGGAGACATATACAATCCACTTCCATAGACAAAATTTACTTTACTTCTTGCATATTTTAGGGTGTTTTCATATCTTGAAATTTGACTGGGTAAGTCGATGGGGCTATTTATTGCGTCCTCTACATTTGCTAAAAATTGTTTTTGTGCATCAAATGCCGTTCCAGTTCCAAGTATATCTGTTCTTGTTTGTGATTGTGAGCCAAGAATTGCCCAGCAGTATGTTCTTATGCTGTCATTGATTCTTTCTACTCCTGCCCTTGTGAATCCAGATGAACAATCTAGTATAAAAGTAGACCAACTATTGTCAGCTTCAAATCCTTGCGCAATGTAATCAATATGATATGTTTTATCACTCTCATAGACTGTAAAACTCATCGTTTTGTTGTCGTATGCAGTATTTACCAAAGGATGATAACCAATATTTGTCCAGTAATTGTAAATTGTTCCTAAACCATTATTATAGCTTTGTTTTTGTCTCCAGTCTGAATTTAAGTCAACATTAAACTCCTTGCATATTCTCTCGTATGCGTTTCGGTTATATGTGTTACTAAATGCATTCCAATTTGAGTCTTGCGGCATTGCTACACTTATCTCAAATAATATTCTTCTGACTTGGTAATAGACATGAAATCGAAATAACGAACCAACCAAAGTATCAGCTTTTAGATGATTGTTGAAATCAATACCACATCCAGTTGTCGCACACCAAATAGCAAAGTTTAACTGATTCTGCCAAAATAACATCCAATCTGTTCCCCAACGTTGGACTATAGCATCTGATTTGACGTATGAAAGTTTGTATTTTTCAAAGACATTTGGAAATGATGCTTTAAAGTTTTTACCGTCTGATGTAATAACTATGTTTTGATTTATTATATCTATCACTTTCTTGCTGAAAGTATTTAAATAGTGAGCATCTGGGTTATATTTGAATTCTTCAGAAATCATTTTTATTTGTGTTTTTATATATATATATTAAAAAAATAATGTTTCATACAATTTCAAACATAGACAACTCTATTAATTTACAACAGTATATCGATAATAGAGATGGAACCAAGCGCGTTGGATTAAAAAGTTTTACATACACTATCGGTTGGTATAATATTATTCACGAAACCGCAAAGACAAGAAACCCAGCCAAAACAGAATCTTTTCCAGGTGGACTTTATAACTTTCAAGACTTGGTAAAAAAGTTTAAAAAGCTAAATGAAAGTATTATCCTGGACAGTATTGTCCAAATTGGTACAGCCATTATACATACACCAATAGAGAAACGAATGTCAAGCGGTCTTTCAAAAATGCTGGGATTCAAGGACAGAAAATGGTTGACAGGTACTAATATAGGAGATTACCCAATTAATTTAGCTCCTTATAAACAGCTATATGTTCATCTGGAACAAGTTAATACGAGTAGTAATTATTTCAATGGTAAGCCAAGCACTATTATAGGTGTTGTACCTGTAGTAAATAAGGAGTTTGGAGATATAGTATATACAAGTTTTTATCCTGAATATCACTGTCTTATGAATGGTGCAATTACTGAATTGAAAATAGAAGTTAGAGATGAGTATGGCAACAAAATATATAATCACGGTTTGTCTATGAGTTGTGTTTTAGAAATTATTTAAAAAATATATTTTTATAAAAAAAACAATGAGTATATATGGACCAACAAGACCTAAAAAAACAGAAGACTTAGAGGCTTTGATAAATGATGTTCAAGATTTATATAGGCGAATTGTGCCTTTTGTTAGCCAGTTTAATCATTTAAAAAATAGAGTTGATAATCTTAAATATGGAATTATAACAATATTTGCGGAGGCTAAGGGTCCACTTGTGTTGAATAGAATACTCTCATTTGGTAATGGTGGGGCAGAATCAAATGTGGGGCATGTAATGACACGCCGTGGACGGATTATGGGAATAGGTTTAGCATGTGAACGATTAGTTGGTGACGTAACTGTAATAGTTTCTGTCAATGGTGTTGAACAACCAAATTATGGTATAACGCTTCACATAATTCCACGCAATCATGATAACTTTGACGAACCTTTAGAAATTGGTGTTGGTTCTGTTGTTAACTTTGTATGCAAGGTTGCTAACGCTACCGCTGTAAATACGGTGGCATCATTATTAATTGAATTAATTTAATTTTTTATTCATTAATAAAAAATGAAGCAACCGACAGCACCAAGTTTATATCCTGATTTGCCAGTGGAAAATTCAGTGGAAAACGGACAAAATTATAGATTACAAAAGATTTCAGAAATTGAAAAAAAGTTAATTACAGAACGAGATATACGTCAGTCACTTTATAAAAAATATAAACGTGGTATTAATATTACAGATGGAATTGATACTACCTTGATATCAGCAGGTGTTATTATGGCTGGGATTGGATTTGTTATTCCAGTTTTATTACCTTTAGAAATAGCAGCAATAGTATGTGGAGCTACAGGTGTTTGTGTTAATTTTATCAGACGAAAGCTTAATGCAAAAGCTCAAAAACATCATGAAATAAAAACTTTGGCAGAGGCAAAGTTAAATAGTATAAAGCAGTTAATATCAAAAGCGTTGAGTGATGCACAAATATCTGATCAAGAGTTTAAGATGATTTTAGATGAGTTAGATAAATATTATAGTTTAAAAGAAGACACCAAACAAAAAAAGGCTGAAATAAGTGAAGTTCAAAAAAAAGAACTAGTAGAGCAGGGAAGAAAAGAAGCAATGGCAACCTTACAAAAAAGTCTAAAAAGTGTGTGATTTATTGTTTTAGTAGTGTGTTTGAGTATGATCCACCACCTTTGTATTCAACCTAAGTTTTAATGTTTAACCTCTATTTTGTAATAAAATTTAAACATCCAAATTTTAAACATTTTCACAATTCAATCTTAAAATCTTGGGTTATTTAGCGCCTGGGACATGCTAAATAACCAGTTTAATTGACTTAATTTTCAGTAAACTGAAAAATTTTGTGTGGTGATTTTAGATTATTTGGGGTGATTTGGGTTTGAGCCAGAACACCTATAATACATATATATTATAATGACCTATGGATATCGATGAATTTAAAATGGAAGATCATGACGACGACTACATAAACTTTTTTACTGTGTTTTTTATCCAATTTTAACTGAATACTTTATGGATTTAAAGAATACGTACACATTATGAATTATAATAATCTTTTGTGGAAATTCCCGAATAATCCATAGTCAATATTATGAGTAGCATCAATCATCCGATTTCTGATTTGAGGCCAACATCCTACTTAATCGTATGGAACTACTGACAACCATGTATACTTATAAACGAATCACTAGCTATGGTATGACACACTTGTGTAAATAGTGAATACTTTTGATTGTATTGGCATTCACACTTACGTTTGGTTGGTTCTGGTTGGCGGCTGTAAAAAGTCGCCTCTACTACAAATCAGTAGTATTATTACTTACTTGTACTTTGTGATCATCAAGCATATTCTTTGTATCTTTAAAGTAGAATACCGCTGAATCCCGTACTAATGGGTGTACACGTCGATGTGCCTTATATTACTTCTCATGAAAACTGACACTAAACGGACTCAATAAAATCGCGTCGGCTACGTTTTTCTCGGATGTGTGTTTGTTGCTTCCAAGGGATCAATTTTCGGTGTTTGTTGACATTCACATTAGCGTTTGTTAAGGACTTTGTAGCGGTGTAAAAAGCCGTCCCGACTACATATCATTATTGTTTTTACTTACTGGTACTTTAGGATCATCAATCCCAATATTTGACTAAATTAAACCGCGTTTGCTATTTTTTGTACTCTTGTTTGTGTTTGTTGCTCCCAAAGAATAAATGTTCAGGATTAATTGACATTCATAGTAGCGTTTGTTTAGTGCTGTGTGACGGCTGTAAAATATTGGACCGACTACATGTAATTTTGGTTATTACTTACTTGCACGTTGGGATCATCAAGCCCAATATGTGTGGTTTTAAAGTAGAATACCGCTGACGCCGGTGCTAGTGTGCAGAAGATGTGTTGCACCTATATTACCTCTCATGAAAATACTCTAAAGTGATCCCTTTGTCAGTTGTTATATATACCAGTTGTTATATATACCAGTTGTTATATTCACACTAGCGCTGTTTAGTGCTGTGTGGCTGCTGTAAACTTTCCCACCGACTACAATGAATGAATGAATGAATGGTGTTTTACGGCACGTCGACACATAAATAGGTCATATTGTGCGCAAAGACGGATGAAAGTATATATAAGAACATATAATAATGATTTATAAATATAGATATAAAAATCGAACTGGAAAAGCAGCATTCAAAGACCACAGTCAGGCACAAACACACAGATAAATTTAAAGATGTATAAAAGGCCAAAATAAGACATCAGAAACACAAAAGGGTTGACAATAGGGCTACCGCCTTGGAACGGTCAGAGGCAAAAAAGGCCACTGTGGGTTTAAAACAGGTTCTAGGGTGCACCATAGCTCTAACTTTCCCTACTGACAACACAATAAAACGGGACAGTGTAAATAAAGAAATCCCCGCCATGAACTATTCTCTAACCAACAAGGCAGCATTAATAGGAAATATAAGTAAAACACAAAGATGCTCGTGTATGTATAAAGTCTGATTTATTTCAAGAAATCTAAAACAAGACTAAAATCTATAGTATCAAATAACTCTTTCATAGTAGTAACATCCGTATTAACATCCGTACTAACATCCGTATTAACATCCGTATTAACATCCGTACTAACATCCGTATTAACATCCGTATTCATGGTATTGTTATAACTTACTTGTTCTTTGGGAGCATCAAACCCAATCTTTGTGACTTTGAAGTAGAATTCCGCTTAAGCCAGTGTAAGGAGGCCTTTGGAGGTGTTGACTTTTGCCTAGCGTTCATAAACAGTCTCAATCAAACTGATACTGCAATATTTATTTTTATATTTATCGTGTTCGGCGATTTTAAAATTTCTCCTTTCATACCCTTTTTATATGTCACAGTAGCATTGTCTGTGCAGTGTGGCGACAGTAAAACGTTTCTCCGTGTTTGGTATCAAAACTGTTATTCATTCCTGTCTTTGGAGATCGTTGAGATCGTTATGCATAATATATATACAGATATTGGTATGATTTGTGTTCTTAAATTAATTTCGAATAGGTGGTTCCACTACTATAGACTTCAACGGCACCGAGTATTGTTAAATCAACCTAGGCTTAGGATATGTTGTCTTCTTTTTAATTTAGTCTTTTGACTATTACATGTGATATGCAAACTTCATAACCTCTGCTCCCAACTAAATTTTATTTTGTTTGTTTCGCCCATCGTCATCTCGTTTAGGGCAAAGCATTTTGTTAGATACTGGGACCACTCGCAGCTGGCCATGGAATGGTATGAAACTACCACATTGAAGGTTTCATGTTCACATTTTAAGGATGACTCAAAATTTTGTATTACTCTCTTTTTAAATATAGAGGGCTGCACAACCCGGGGCTAGAGAGGATGAACGGTAGCTAGCATTTTCGACTACCGTTCATGAACAGTCTCAATCAAATCGAGACAATATTTTTTATATTTATCGTGTTCAGCGATTTGTTTGTGTTTGTTGCTCTCTTCAGTATGTATTTAACTTTGCCTTGAATCTTGTGAAACACTTATTTTCTTATTACACTAGATAATAATTTCTCTAGAAATGTAACTAGCGTTCATTGGAATACCAATTGGTACTAACTTCAGTCAGATGTCATCGAAGCCTTTAGTAACAACCCAATAGTATCTGGATAACAATTTTAAATATTGACAACCCTTTCTTTTCTACTACAGGTAATACTAGTGTACTGAACAATTTCAACTTAACAAGGCAAATATTATAGTACTCGCTTCTTTTCTCTATTGACATTTCTCTGTTGAAAAATGGAGAAATGATAATTAGAATCTATTACAAGAGATATGATTTTAATTTTTGACATTGTTAATTATTTCAACCTGGTCGAAAATTTTCTCCGAGAGCTCTAGGTAGATTATGTTTTTAAACTTCTTCGTTTTCTAAAGCTTGCTGTTGAGTTGAGGACGTTACTATTCGTTACCTTTGTATAACTAAAATCAATCACGGCTCCCGTAAACATAAACTGTAAAAAGTCTTTGCAAATTGTTTGAAGGTAAGCCTGATCTCCTTTTAAAATAACAAAATAAATAATTTGAGAGCTCTTCTTCGAAAAGGATTATCACTTAATGTACTACAGTCGAACCACCATCGAGGCATCGAGGGAACGATAAAAACCAAAATATCTATCCAAATTTGTGTACCTACCGAAATAGTGTTACTTGTGTACGTTATGTATCGTTCTCGGTATGTTTTTTATGTTCATGCATGTTTGTTTAAACCTCATAACGGATATATAACATTTAATTGTTACACTGAAAATACAAGAAAAACTGCAATAATGTGTTTGTTTTATCATTTATTTAAAGAAATATCACAATAATAGATTTTAACATACAAGCCAGAAGTCCGAATAATGAGAACAAGGTAAGACTGGTTTCGGTACATAGAATTAAATAGGATAGACAAAAGCGTAGCACATAATTTTTATTAAAACCAATCAACAAACGTTATTTAATTAGAAAACAACTGTGTTTAATCAGTAAACGAAGTTCACTAAACATAGTCGGGAAATGCTTAATTATTGTTTTATTTTTATTAAAATCAATCAACTTAATTACTTAGTTACTTAATTAGAAAATCAACCTTATTTAATTTATCGCAATTAACCGTAAACGAAATTCACTAAACAAAAAATTGTATCTGTCTATTATCGCTTTTCAATCATAAATGTTCACACCCTTAACAACCAACTTGATCTGTTTTTAGCACTGTGATCGGGGTATTCGAGAAATAATATTCGAATAAATCGAGTTTAAATTACATTGAATTATATAGGAGTTGTGTCGTGACCGGAAAATGTGCTCGAGTTACCGATGGTATTCGAATCACCGGTGTTCGAGCTATCGAAGTTCGACTGTATGTTTACTATTTAGATTATGTATTTGTCGATAAACAATATAAATGTCAGTCTACTTAATGGGCTATTATGTATATATATATATATATGTGTATGTTCGAAGCCGCTGGTAAGTGGTTTGTACAACATTTTCTCCACATATATATTTGAGTATGTATATATATATACATCTTTATTTCCTTCTGGTTGTAAACTTATATGTCATGTTTGTAGCCTTATGTACGTAGTAATCATTATGATAAAAAGGATATTGACCATTTTACTTAGAAACTTTTTTTGGTGAAGAATGCAAGCACAAAACAGACCGTCAGTAAAGTGTTTTCATTGACTGGGTTAAAACTTGTCTTCACTCAACAACGGGTATCTATGCTCTCGTACACATGGAGGAAATACAGAATACTACCTGTCTACGTAATAGACTATTATATGCGAAATGTATTATTAGTTAAGTTTTGTATTTTGGAGAACAATAAGCAGTTACATATTTAGTTATGTCAGTTGATCTATCTTTATTTTGTTGTTGTATTTTTCATGTTAACCTTTGTTATAACTATTAACTGAGTTGTAAAATCAATAATGCAATTGATATTTCTATAGTGACTAATAAGTCTCATTAGGCTGGGTATTCATTTGTTTACTTAATATTGCCTAGATTATACTGTATTGTTTTGTATATGTAATTTGTTGTAACGGTGTTATTTTTCACTTTTATAAAATAATAAAATATATACATCACAACATGTCTTCTATGATCACGTGATTTTCAAACCTCGTAATATGCTTGGTCATACTCACTGTTTTCATTAAATTTGTTTGACGGTTTATCCAGAAAGGTTATGACCTTATCATTTTGTAACGCACTGAATTGTTTGTATGTAACCAATTTGCAGTTTCATAATATCCTCTCTAATTATGAGATCGTGGTTACTATGGACAATATGAGGACGTCTACCGCAATCCAGACATGTATAGTAACGGTTAATGTATGACTACAGCCTAATTCATGCAAAAATCAATCAGTTTAATCACATACATCCAATCGAATTACATTAGCTGTATTCAGTTTTATTGTTTATGATTCTATGTTACGTTTTTTCAAAGAACAGAGCATGTTTTAATTATGCGGAAATATAATGGAATATTACTTGTACTGCCCTGCCCAGCCTTTGAATTAATTATAGATTGTTTTAATAAGATTATTATATTCGAAAATATTTTTATTATCAAACCTTTTCATACAATCTTGATTGAACCTGTTAAAAAAGTTTATCAAAATAGTTTATGCCCCTATGCTTTTGCAATGCATTGCATTTGTAATGGTTGACACATTTACAGTTCGCTCATTGAGTGTTCGATGCTCCAACAGACTGTGGACACTATGACGACATAAACCTAATAATGGATGGTCAATAATCAATATTGTCTTATCGGTTGATTCTCTTGTTGTTCTGACTTCTACCAATTTATTGAGTACTTGCTCTGAGGTCTTCTAAAGTTGTGTAGTTTTATATTCGTATATACATGATCATCTTTGTGTTTTACTTATATCGCGTATTAATGCTGCCTTATTTGATAGAGGATATAGCCTGGCTAATATTTATTTAGATACACTGTCCCGTTTAACTGGGATGGCAATAGGATAATAGTGAGATTTTGTTTACTTCGAACCTGCTGTAAACACCTAACTGGGATGGCAATATGATAATAGTGAGATTTTGTTTACTTCGAACCTGCTGTAAACACCTAACGACCTTTTGCCGCTGACACTTCCAAGGTGATATCCCGATTGACAGCCCTTTACCGTTTGTGGTGTCGCATACTATGTTTCCAGTTTCCCCTGTAATTGTTGTTTGAGTGAGGATTCCTAATTTTGTTTTCTGATAATGCCTTCATTGCTCATTATATCTTCGTATATACTTACCAACAATGGTATCATTTTAAATAAAATAAATAATAATTACGAACCTAGGGCTGATTTAAATGAATATTACTCGCAGATGAACAGCTCATACGTTTATAATGTAAATGTTCTCGACAATATTAAATGGGTGAGTATTGCGTGCAGCACTTGCGCCAGACAATATCAGATGTTTGGCTACGACTCTCGTTAGTTTAAATGCCAAAGTCGAGGGTTGATATACTCAGTTTCATGAATTATTTACGCCAACACTTGATAGGTTAAACTGTGAAGAAGCATGTTATGATCTACCTCATTATTTTTCAGGTACACTGAATGGATCTTGTTTAAGTGATAAATCTCTGAGGATTAAGGTGGAACAAAATGCATATACCAATGCGTACACCAGGCAGTATGACAAACTGAGAAACGTGACAAAAGTAGTTTTTCGTTTAGGAAATAAATATCTAATAGATAGACTTTACAACGTCTCAAAAGAATGTGTACTACACAAACAATTTATATATTCAACATGGGATAGTGCTCTTGGGTGAGTATTATTTTCAGTGTATATGATTTTAATTTTATTTAATATATGGTTTGTAGTAAATGACTGTTTTCTTGTGCGGTGATGTTTCTTGCGGTATTAATTGTATTGTTGTTTTTTTGTAGTTATATATACGCAGAAGTTATGGTAGACCATTAGCTTCCACTGAAATCGAATTTTGGCATGTACATGTATCATTCGATTGCAACACGCCAGGAGTGAGCATTTTTAAGGAATTCTAAATTATCCTATGCCTTTGTTCTTATTCACTAACGATCTAACGATCACATTTAGACATCATGTGTACATTTGTCTATTAGTTTACTGTTAACGCTAGGAGCAAAGCACTTTAATTTAACGGTAATCCAACGATTCTGAGTGAATGCCTAGCTTACCAAGGGTTTGCCAGTTTTCTAGAGGCTGGTCACACGAGGAGCATAAAGTCTACTATACTTTCATGTACACACTCTAAACGAGATGTGTTTTTTTGTCATACAATGTTTTATTTTATCATTCATTTGATACATTATTACAAGCATTAGCAGATAGTATACACTATTCGTTTTCTGTAAAACAACTATAAACGAGATGTTGTAAAACGCTGAGAGTATGAAGTTGAACAATAATAGATTTCCTTTCATAGTGTTAAAGTCTTCAATATCTAACTTGAACTGTATCTATAGTTGAAAAAAAATAACTGTTATCAGAGTAAAGAATTATAAAAGTAGAACAGAAAATGTAGTTCTTACGGACCAAAGTCAACCAAAAACGCATGAAGTTATTACAAGCTAAAGTCAACCAAAAACACATGTAGTTATTACGGACCAAAGTCAACCAAAAACACGCATCGGAACAAGCAACAATAACAATGATAAACAAAATGGTAAGGTATATAACAGCACAATCACAAACTGGTTGATAATAGGACTACCGCTTTGCTAATTCTTCTCTTGATACGTTAAAGTATACGCATGTGAAAAGTAACAACGTGTAGGTACACATACTATATGATCGAGAGTAATGCTATGTCATTAAAAATTATTTCCTAATTACGCTTTGATTCTCCGTTATAGGATCTGACAACACTGCCTTGGAACTCATATCAGATCGACCTTTCATTTACTCAATATTCATGAGACTGAAGATCAGCTAAATTCAACCAATGAAATCGCGCGCATATTCATTGAGTCAGACCTAGAGTGAACTGAACAAACGAAAATCCACATAAAACACATAGATCTATATAAGAATAAAGATACAATCTTCATGTGTTATTGCTGTGGATTGCATAAATTCAAAGAAATGCACTAAATGGCATGTTTTACATCCAAAAATACGAAGAAAAACATAGGCTCAGTAATGTGTTTTGAAAATATTTATTCCACCGAAATTATTACGATATTAGATATCCTAAAAAGTAAGTCATAGTACATCTGACCCGCTGAGCTCAGTTGATAGCGACGACGACTATTGACCCGCGAGTATACTGTTAGTGTGGGTTCAATTCCACAAATCGGTACAATGTTTTGTACCGCTACTAAATTCCGTCAAACAGTCTTTTTTTCTCAGTAAATATTCAATAATGGTTGATGTGTTATGTTTGTCAACTCAATTAGTTTGTGTTTTATACACTAAAAGTTACGGACATTGTCTCTTTCAATACCGAGCGTAGAGTGCTCCACAGCCTTTTAATGAAACACGACATGCGCAGTAATGCAGTCTATATCAAACAATTTTGTAGACTGAAATCTGTAAGGTCAATCTGACGTGACCTCCAATGCAGTATTGTCAGATCGTTAGTAGTGTATAGAATCGTAGCGTGATAAAGGGTCTGATATTAATGAGACTGAGAGTATTGAACTTTGTATTCATGTGTGTTTCCGGGTTGTTATTCAGTATTATTAACTTTGAAAAACATCTCCTTTTGATTGAAAGCGAATATAATACTTTGTCACAAAATTAGATCGTGTAGAGCGTTTTGTATGTATGGATCACTTGTCGTACTGTGTGACACTTATTTACGTTATGATTTTTACCATTTTTATTTTTGTGAAATATTTTCACCATCTTTACCATTTGCAAGATTGCAATTGATGAATGGACATTGAAAGGAGTTACTTATTTGAGGAGAACTGCAAGCTGGAGAACAAAAGTCAAGTCATGTCAAGTAAACATTTTGTTTGAGTGAGTTCAAACTGTGTATTGTGTAAAGCCTAGACAGCAGCTACATGCACCTATACGCCTGCGTATGAGGTAAATTTGCTCCAAAACATGGGTGTTTGTTTTTACCTCCCTTCATTATAAAAATAGTTCTGTGGGTAAACATTATCCAGCTAAACTGACGAGCAATGCGTTCTAATCAGTTTGTTTAACTGGGGAATTATGCATTTGTGACACTCGGAAATTATTATATTTAGTTTAGAGGTTATTATGCATCTACGATATAATTATACACATGTTCATATATGCTTAGAGCTACACACTCCTTATTAATTATTGTAAAGACACCATGGAACCACTGCAACATATAGGTATAGACTCTTTGCTTTGCAGTATAGGGTGTCGACTTGTGGTTTAAAGTTTACAATACATACCTGACCGATTGGCTAATTCGGTTATCGGTTTGTTGAATTTAAAGTCAAGTACTGACTGCAACGCGGTATATATAGACATCGCTACACCTTAGAATTTTAGCAGTACACATATATTGCTCGGTTCGGTTACTTAAATCCGCATCATGTCTCATTACATATCGCGCGAATATTGAATTAATACAAACGAGTTTCACGAACTATATAATTTTGACATTTCAGTAAAATATCAAGCACGTACACCATTTTCTTTTATAAAAAAAAAATTGTTATTGATAAAGGCAGTTATTTAGAGTGCAGAGTCACCGGACTGGGAAGACAGATTTTCTTGAGGCATATGCGATGTGGCTGAATTTAAATTGTAGATTTGTATTTGTTTGACAGGTGTTAGTCTAGTCCGATCTTTATACTGAGTTAACGTATAGTACGTTTGACTCTAAATAATCCGGAGCTCGTAGGATCGATCCTTACTGACGCCACTGAGTGACTTTGTTTTGTTCTTGCTGTTCAACTGTTTCTTTGACAATTATGTTACCAAAACTCAGGTTTTAGATCGGTACCTGTTGGTGATACATGTTTACATGTATAGCTTGATTTCAGTTTCAGCATTTTAGGTTATTTTATTCGGATATCAGTATATAACATCATATAAACCCGCGATATACTTATAATTGGTCTTTAAAAGTGAGCTAAGCCATGAAAAATTGTCGCACTCAACACTTTTAAAAATAATTTGTAAAATGTCTTTGGTAAGCATGTTTACGTGCTCAATAATTTTCAAAATAAAATATAAATGCATTAAATGCAATGTTATGCCCAGTGTCTAGAGGGTTGGCTCTGGCTCAAATTTCCTTTGCGCCACATTTTAGGCTCACGACGCGCCATCGGCGCGGAGTATGCTAATAGGTTCGGGGGCATGCCCTTCTTTTTTCAATCCAGATTAGAAATGGTGCAATCTGGTGTGTGTCTTATACCCTTAATTATATACATATACTCACGTTCTATGAAAGCGCACCACAAAACAAATACTTTTGATAGTTAGAGTTTGAGGGATTTTGGTCAAAAGTGATATAATTCCTATTTAATATTGTGTTCGGGCATATCTAGATTTAGTGCAATCCACATTGGTGTTATGAAATGCACGAGTATTTCCGGGTTTTTTTCAGTTACATCTAACAAAGAAAAGATTTTCTCTAAAACATTCATTGCATAATACTGTCAAAAGTCAAAGAACACATACAATGTTAAATGTCAAGGTAAATAACTGTGTAACTGCTTGTCACAAAAGCCTGTCATTAAACATGTAAATAAATACGGAAAAGGGGATCCCTTGGAAGCAACAAACACAAACAAGAAATAAAAGTAGCAGACTCAGTTTTATTGAATCTGTTCATGAGAGGTTTATGTCGAGTGCAAAACCTCTCACCTCTCCTAGCACCGGCTTAAGTGATATTCTACTTTAAAGCCATGAAGATTGGGCTTGATGATCCCAAAGGACTAGTAAGTAATAACAAGTTAGGTATCAAGATTCAATCCTTCAGAAATAGAAAATATTGATTGAGCAGTTTTTTTCCAAATTATTTGCGAATAATCCAACAGCATAAACATGTGCAGTTAATGGTGCGTTTTCATGGATCGTCAGAATATTATAAAGTAGCTTTGGAATTATTCATTTGTTTTGCAAATATACACATGTTTTCATAGAAAAATCATGTGACAATGTATTTTTAGGTAGGTATTGCCGACTATGAGGGTATTGTCGTTCATTTGCTTCATAAAGCCTTTAAGATATAAAATGTATTTGTAGTAAGGTATATCTCATAGTATATGTCATCTATACATAAAGGGCGCATCCTTTTTTTCATTCCTAACCCATGCTATATTTAGAAACAACTGTAACGTTTTGCCGATATACAACAATATATATAATTTTCCTTGGGGCTTTCCTAGACGTTGATTAATTCAAATATGTACAAAACAATGATTCTAAAGATGATTCAAACAATGTTTTCAAAACTCCAATCAATTGATTACAATCATACGAGGTCACAACTACCTCCGGATTAATCAAGCGTTGTAACACACTGTCTGCTATATCTAACCTATCTGTCGTTTACGAACTGGAGTTCCAGCCGCACGCGTCTATAGCAAACTATTATAGCTGCAACACTTCTATAGCGCCCGCACCCCTTAACAACACCTTTATCAAGGAGGCTGTGCTTCTCAAGATCGCTACAGGTGTGTCACACAGAACCCTATCAAAGAAGCGGGGCTTCCAATGACAAGGCTCTGACTCAAGGATAGCTACAGCTGCAACCCGTGCACTAAGCCCTATGCTAACTTATACCCTCTCAAGGAAGCGGGGCTTCTCGAGAGAACCCGGATATAATGTTTGATAGTGCTTTTGGCCCAAAGTTCCAGCAAAACAATTCTTCAAAATAGGAGCAGAATTTAATTAACATATACCGATGGCAACCGTCGGACAGTCAGACAAGAAGTATCCAAAAACGTGTGTGTGTGTGTGTGAGTGTGTGTAGTTCTGAGGTTTATAGTCCCTCCACCAACAAACACGACAAGTTTCCCTGCCGCGACGGGCACAATAGAGTCTGGACTGTTCTAGCTGAATGTGTTGGTTGATCTGGTGCTGCTGTGTAGTGTAGTCGTCACTCTTGTAGATGTGTAGTGTTGTGTCGCTGCTGCTCTGTGTAGTTGTCGCTGTGGCGGTGAAGTGGTGGTCTGGTGGTCGAGGTGACCTGTATCCGCTAAGGTGGTTGAGCTACATCCGCTAGTGTGGTGTCCTACAGCTGCTACTGGTCGGGGGTCCTTGTGTTTGGGGCCACACCAATCACAGATGGCCCCTGCGCTGCAAGCATTATCAGATGGCTGTATTTTCATGAATCCCTCTTCTGTTGTCAGACTACGGTCGAATGTAGGCCTCGGCGTCGATCCCTAATTATCACTAACTATATTCTTCTGCTGCTACTTCTACTCTGTGTTGGTTGGTCTCAGCTCTGGCCCGCGGACTTCTGTCTGACAACTTCCAAGTTCTCTACTTCCATCTGATGATGTCAGAGTGCCTTGATGGGGGCGCAGGGGACTTCTTCACTATCAGTCAAGTGACACTCAGGCTCCTGAACCGAGACAAACCAGTTCAGAAGTACCAGTGAGTGGTGGTCACTATACGCGAATATAGTGCTTCACAACATCAGTAATGTTATATAGGGCTGGCAAGGCGACCCCTATACAAACACCATGAGTGTCACCATAGTGCCCTCTCCGCGACGTGCACGTTGTGAAGAACAGGAGAAGAAGTATCCAAAAACTGAAGCGCTTTCCCCTTTTATACCAGACGACTCAGAGCGACCTCTAGCAGCTCACCGATCTTTGGCGATGTTCAACGGAAATTGAAAGAACATCAATTTCATAAAAATTACTTATATATTCTAACTGTCTATACAACTAAATGAGTGTCATGATCATAAAAATGTATTTAAAGCAATTTAGAGTCGTATTCAACAACCAACAACCAAACATACCTACAACTGATCTGTGTTGATAAAACGGTAAGTGTTTTCTTTGTAAGCACTTTGTTGCTATTTGAGTAAATGGAGTCATTTAAAACAAGGGAAGTAATCGTGTTACAAATACAAACTCACCACACAACACAACCACAGACATCACCAAAATATTGAGCACCTTTTTATTAAATTGCTAATATTACGGGTGTTTGATTTTAACTGAACACTGACTGCGTATCAGTTCGAATTGTTTCATCACTTTCCATTTTAAGTTATGCATGCAATGACTAATCAAATGATGTAACTTGTTTTAATCACTGGAATCCTACTTAATGAGTTGTCTTTGGTAGTCGATATTACCCTCCTAATCACCGAACATGGCAATAAATAAATCTATTAACCTTTTTTATTTCTTTTTTATTAAACTTGTTTAGCACCAAAATTGCGTTTTTAGTATCAAAAGTGTTATATATAACTTAAATTAATTTAGATGACACCTTGTAAAAGGTTTACTCCTTAGTTTGGGTCCCCGGAACCTTCTCAAAATAAATATTCGAAGAAAAGATCTCCAAAAAGCCCTTCCTTAAACAATGATAGGCACGAGGGTTAAACAAATGCTGAAAGAGGAGAATATATAAGATGACAATTAATAAACAGAAACAAAAGGAAGTGAAGCTAAATAAAATAATCATCAGAAAAGGCTATAAAAGAAAGAAAACAGCAGTTCTGACAAGAATCTCTTAAGAACCAAAACCAACAGGAATGAGGATGCAAAAATCAAGATGTTTAACATGACTGTCCTGGTTGATTCAGATGAGGCAAACGAAGTTGAACGAGGCACTAGCTACAAGTGATAAAGAGAGTATAAGGACTGCATGAAAACTTTTACTGCATGAGACGTTCTTATAACAAGGGAGAATTGTACGAGGCATTCCTGTGTTGAGGAAGATCGCACGTTTTAAGGGGAATATTGTTAAATATTGTAAAGATATATATCATCATACTCTGCGTTCGTTTATTGTTAAATTAATATTTCTGACACATTATTTAAAAAAACAATAATTTTGATAATCAAAAAATCTTTAATCCAGGCGTTTTGTTGTATTGTTGTTTTAAAGTACACAGTGTTCTGCAATACCCTCACTTAGTAGTCGGCAAAACCCTCATATGTTCGGCAATAGCCTCTTCACGTCATTCCAAAAAAGGAGATGTAAAACAGGATTACTGATACGAGATTACCTTCCTTATCACATGGTTGTATTGCTTGATAATGGTATAATCACATATGTAACAAACATATTACTTTTATATATAATTCTGTGAGTTTTCAACAGTATGCCTTAGGTGGTCAGTAATACCCTCCTACGTTCTACCTGATTATACCTGAAAATAAGCTTTTATATCACAAATAAACTAAATATTACGCGAAAAGTCAAGAAGTGCACTTGAAATAGAATTGACGAAAAAACATAAAGGTACAACAGTTCAGATATTATTTTTTTATTTATTTAAAAAGATCTCTAATATAGTGACACAAAATATAAAGAAGGATTATAAGAATCCATCATGAGTACAGTATCCATGTGAGAAACGGAAATCTCACCCGAGGATAAGGATTGTAACCAGGGACGAGGCTGTGCCGAGTTCCTGCTTGCAATTCTGATCCCGAGTGTGTGATTTCCATATCTCACACGGGTAAACTCATGATGGATTATTTTCCCCCCATGATGCGCTTAGTAAAGGCATATTTAACGACTGTATTTGATTTTACGCTAGAATAAGGCGACGTCAACATGTCGTCATGGCTTTTCATGTAAGAGTCACATGTCATGTGAGATAGAGTGTTTTGAGTTTTTTTATTTTAGACTGTTCAGTTTTATCAAATATCAAAAGTAATGTTTGATTATACTATTTCAAGCATTCGTTTTCCATATGTATTTGCTTGCACCATGTTTTGTGACAGATTCCTTTTTCATCATTCTGTAACCAGACGTCGAAATGTATTTGACTTTAAGTTTGAAATTTTGAATCCTGAGTCGAAAAACGTCCATTTAGATTGATCATCATAACGATACCAAGGGTGATCAGCTTTCCAACTATCTTTTAAATTTCTAGCGAAACGTTTGTTAACGCCTCACTGCTGATGGCGGTGAACAACGTGACAATAACACTTCCGGACACAAACACATTTTTTCATAAATGGGCATTCAACACGTAATTTGTAAACACTGTTACCCTCCCATCTTGCCAGGATATTGCCACCCTCACTTCCCACCCCTGTTCCAAACCCTAAATTTAACTAATAAGGATGGCAATTACCCTTATATTTGAACAACGATAAGGATGGCAAAACCCCTATATTTGAACACAAATATGGATTGCAATTCCTACAATATTTCAACAACAATAAAGATGGCAATTACCCTTATATTTGAACAACACTAAGGACAGTAATTACCCCTATATTTGAACAACAATAAGGATGGCAATTACCCCGGTATTTGAACAACACTAAAAACGGTAATTACCCCTATATTTGAACAACAATAAGGATGGCAATTACCCCTATATTTGACCAACAATAAGGATGGCACCTACCCCTATATTTCAACAACAATAAGGATGGCAATTACCCTATATTTGATCAACAATAAGGATGGCAATTACCCCTATATTTGAACAGACCAACACTAAGGATGGCAATTACCCCTATATTTGAACAACACTAAGGATGGCAATTACCCCTATATTTGAACAACAATAAGGATGGCAAGTACCCCTATATTTGATTCACACTAAGGATGACAATTACTCCAATATTTTAACAACAATAAGGATGGCGATTACTCGAATATTTGAACAACAATAAGGGTGGCATTTTGGCCTATATTTGAGCAATAATAAGGATGGCCATTACCCTGTTTTTTGAACAACAATAAGGATGGCAATTTGTCCTATATTTGAACAACAAGAAGGATGGCAATTACCCAATATTTGTTCAACAATAAGGATGGCAATTACCCCTATATTGGAACAACAACAACAAAGATGGCAATTACCCAATATTTGAACAATAATAAGGATGGAGATTACCCTATTTTCTGAACAACAATAAGGATGGCAATTTGCCCTATATTTGAGCTACAATAAGATGACAATTACCCCAATATTTGAAAAAAAATAAAGATGACAATTACTCCAATGATTTGAACAACAATAAGGACGGAAATTACCCCTATATTTGAACAACAATAAGGATGGCAATTAGCCCAATATTTGAACAACAATAAAGATGACAATTACTCCAATGATTTGAACAACAATAAAGATGGCAATTACTCCTATATTTGAACAACAATCAGGATGGCAATTATCCCTCTAAGTGAACAAAATAAGGATGGCAATTATCCCTCTATTTGAACAAGATAAGGATGGTAATTACTTCTATATTTGAACAACAATAAGGACGGAAATTACCGCAATATTTGAACAACAATAAGGATGGCAATTAGCCCTATATTTGAACAACAATCAGGATGGCAATAAGCCCTATATTTGAACAACAATCAGGATGGCAATTAGCCCTATATTTGAACAACAATCAGGATGGCAATTATCCCTCTATTTGAACAAAATAAGGATGGCAATTACCCCAATATTTGAACAACAATAAGGATGGCAATTAGCCCTATATTTGAACAACAATAAGGATGGCAATTAGTCCTATATTTGAACAACAATCAGGATGGCAATTAGCCCTATATTTGAACAACAATCAGGATGGCAATTACCCCAGTCAATATTTAACCAACAATAAGGACGACAATTACTCCTATATTTGAACAACAATAAGGACGGAAATTACCCCAATATTTGAACAACAATAAGGATGGCAATTACCCCTATATTTGAACAACAATCAGGATGGCAATTAGCCCTATATTTGAACAACAATCAGGATGGCAATTATCCCTCTATTTGAACAAAATAAGGATGGCAATTACCCCAATATTTGAACAACAATAAGGATGGCAATTAGCCCTATATTTGAACAACAATAAGGATGGCAATTAGCCCTATATTTGAACAACAATCAGGATGGCATTTAGCCCTATATTTGAACAACAATCAGGATGGCAATTACCCCAGTCAATATTTAACCAACAATAAGGACGACAATTACTCCTATATTTGAACAACAATAAGGACGGAAATTACCCCAATATTTGAACAACAATAAGGATGGCAATTACTCCTATATTTGAACAACAATAAGGACGGAAATTATCCCTCTATTTGAACAACAATAAGGATGGCAATTAACCCAATATTTGAACAACAATAAGGATGGCAATTAGCCCTATATTTGAACAACAATAAGGGTGGCAATTAGCCCTATATTTGAACAACAATCAAGATGGCAATTAGCCCTATATTTGAACAACAATCACGATGGCAATTATTCTTCTATTTGAACAAAATAAGGATGGCAATTACCCAAATATTTGAACAACAATAAGGATGGCAATTAGCCCTATATTTGAACAACAATAAGGATGGCAATTAGCCCTATATTTGAACAACAATCAGGATGGCAATTAGCCCTATATTTGAACAACAATCAGGGTGGCAATTAGCCCTATATTTGAACAACAATCAGGATGGCAATTACCCCAGTCAATATATACCCAACAATAAGGACGACAATTACCCAATATTTGAACAACAACAAGGATGGCAATTACCCCCATATTTGAACAACAATAAGGATGGCAATTAGCCCTATATTTGAACAACAATAAGGATGGAAATTAGCCCTATATTTGAACAACAATCAGGATGGCAATTAGCCCTATATTTGAACAACAATAAGGACGGAAATTACCCCAATATTTGAACAACAATAAGGATGGCAATTAATCCGATATTTGAACAACAATCAGGATGGCATTTAGCCCTATATTTGAACAACAATCAGGATGGCAATTATCCCTCTATTTGAACAAAATAAGGATGGCAATTACCCCAATATTTGAACAACAATAAGGATGACAATTAGCCCTATATTTGAACAACAATAAGGCTGACAATTAGCCTATATTTGAACAACAATCAGGGTGGCAATTAGCCCTATATTTGAACAACAATCAGGGTGGCAATTACCCCAGTCAATATTTAACCAACAATAAGGACGACAATTACTCCTATATTTGAACAACAATAAGGACGGAAATTACCCAAATATTCGAACAACAATAAGGATGGCAATTACCACTATATTTGAACAACAATAAGGATGGCAATTAGCCCTATATTTGAACAACAATCAGGATGGCAATTAGCCCTATATTTGAACAACAATAAGGACGGAAATTACCCCAATATTTGAACAACAAAAAGGATGTCAATAATCCAATATTTGAACCACAAAAAGGATGGCAATTAGCCCTATATTTGAACAACAATAAGGATGGCAATTAGCCCAATATTTGAACAACAATAAGGATGGCAATTAGCCCTATATTTGAACAACAATGAGGATGGCAATTACTCCTATATTTGAACAACAATATGGATGGCAATTAGCCAAATATTTGAACAAAATAAGGATGGCAATTAGCCCAATATTTGAACAACAATAAGGATGGCAATTACTCCTATATTTGAACAACAATAAGGACGACAAATACTCCTATATTTAAACAACAATAAGGATGGCAATAAGCCCAATATTTGAACAACAATAAGGATGGCAATTATCCCTATATTTGAACAACAATAAGGATGGCAATTAGCCCTATATTTGAACAACAATAAAGATGGCAATTACTCCTATATTTGAACAACAATCAGGATGGCAATTAGCCCTATATTTGACCAACAATAAGGATGATAATTACTCCAATGATTTGAACAACAATAAAAATGGCAATTAATCCTATATTTGAACAACAATCAGGATGGCAATTATCCCTCTATATGAACAAAATAAGGATGGCAATTACCGAAATATTTGAACAACAGAAAGGTTGGCAATTACCCCTATATTTGAACAAAATAAGGATGGCAATTACCGAAATATTTGAACAACACAAAGGTTGGCAATTACCCAGGTCAATATTTAACCAACAATAAGGAAGGCAATTACCCCACTATTTGAACAACAGTAGCCATGGCAATTACTCCTATATTTGAATAACAATATGGATGGCAATTACACATATATTTGACCAACAATATGGATGGAAATTACCCCAATATTTGAACAACAATAAGGATGGTAATTACTCCAATATTTGAACAACATTAACGATGGAAATTACCCCAACTTTAGAACATGAAGGATGGCAATTATCCTAATATTTGAACAACAATCAGCTGACAATAAGGATGGCAATTACCCCTATATTTGAACAACAATGAAGATGGAAATTACCCCTATATTTGAACAACAATAAGGATGGCAATTACCCCAATATTTGAACAACAAAAAGGATGGTAATTACTCCAATATTTGAACAACAATAAGGATGGC